>RJWJ010004939.1:17932-71898 GCA_004363605.1 Indri indri
CTAAAAATATATATAGAAAAAATTAGCCGGGCATGGTGGCGCATGCCTGTAGTCCCAGCTACTCGGGAGGCTGAGACAGTAGGATTGCTTGAGCCCAGGAGTTTGAGGTTGCTGTGAGCTAGGCTGACGCCACGGCACTCGCCCCAGGCAAGAGAGTGAGACTCTGTCTCAAAAAATAAATAAATAAATAAATAAATAAGTGATAAAGGCCAGGAGCTGTGGCTCATGCCTATAATCCCAGCACTTTGGGAGATGGGAGGATCACTTGAGGCCAGGAGTTTGAGACCAGACTAGGCAACATAGCAAAACCCCATCTCTACAAAAAATTAAAAAATTAGCCATGTGTGGCGGTGCATGCCTATAGTCCTAGCTACTCAAAAGGTTGAGGTGGGAGTTCAAGGCTGTAGTGAGCTATGATCGTGCCACTGCTCCAGCCTAGATGACAGAGTGAGATCCTAGCTCTACTGATAATAATAAGTAATAATAATAAGTTATAGGGAAAAACAGATTTTCAAAAATGAGTTTGTTTTTTTGAGTTCTTGGGGGTTTAAAGGCAAATCAATAATAGAGACATACGATATAATAGGAATTTGACCATCTGACATAGTGTTGCTTTTTATATCATTCTTCGTGTAGCACTTAAGAGGTCTACTGCATTGTAAGGAGGTCACCTCTTTGTATGAAACAAAGAGAAAAAAGTCTGGTACTTGACTTTGCAGAAGGTTATTAGATATTTGCTGCCAAAAAGTGCTGACTGCTTCCTTAAGTCCATCTTAACCTCAAGGTCCTATCTGGAGGAGATTGATCTGATTTAGTAGCATTAGCTCACAGCACATAACAGTGTATACAGTTAATTAGTTCTGAGTCATTCTAGTGTCTAGATTTATCTCTTTGGAGGAAACAATGGGATGGATGCTACATTGAGACTGAACTTATGCCCTGAAAATAATTTTAACATTGGAGTAGAAAGAAACATTATTAATGCTGTTTTAATTGTCATGTTTTAAAATGTGATCACTACTTCTTTGAAATGACCAGGCAAAACATTATTTTAGTATTTCATTTTTCAGATGGTCCTTTGCTTAGGAAAAAAACTATGTGCATCTTAAAAAAGAAAGACCATAACCCAGAGTTACAAGGTTAATTAAATCAGAAAAACAATTTAATTCTATAACAGTAAAATTGTCTTCTGAGGAAGCAACCATCAATATAATATCCACATGAGCTTCCTGTTGATGCAGAAATTATTGTAACAGGGCCAGCTTTCTACCAGCGCTCTTGTAATCTTCACACTGCAGCTCTGCTCTTATCACAGCTCGTGGAATTAGACAGGAAATTTACCCTGGAAATAAGGAAGTTTCTCCTATATAGCTAAACCTTTGACAGTGTTTGAATATATATTACATTGGTGGCATTAGACTTACAGATTTCAAGGAGAGATTACCATCACGTCCCATTCTTTTTTAAGTTCTTTTAGGAAAAGGAAAATCATAAATTGCCTTTCAGTTGGCATGATCATTGGTATAATAAACATTTTAAATATTTTCTAATTAAAATAAACATATAGAATAAAACCTATTGTAGAAGTCAACATTGTATTAATGTATTTACTATTGTTTAATCTTTCCTAAATTTCTTTTTGTTCTACCATGGCTTTATCTCAATAAAATGTGAGGAGTTGATAACATTTAAATTGAGCAGTTTTTTTAATCCTCTTAGAGAAGGGTACATAATTGTTTTGAATATGGGTACTAGTTAACATTTTTCTTTTATGTTTTTAGCTTACAAATTTGGAGAGAAAGTGGCAACACCATGAGCAAAATAATTTTGTGATGAAAGAATGTATCCTTTAAAAAGCTGCAAATGAATTTAACTATTTCTAGAAATTTCTTTAAAGACTCAAATGAAATTTAGTTCAACATACACTTATCAAATATGTATAAAACACTGAGGTAAACTATGTGGGGCATAAATGAATAAGACATAGTTTCCTCTGTATAATAGTTAGGAGGTGTTTGTGTGTGTGTGTGTGTGTGTGTGTGTGTGTGTGTGTGTGTACCGCAGAGTAACTAACAGAAGGCAGACTTTGGGAATTGCGAAAGGAGTACCAAGCCATCATAATGTGGCATAGTAATTAAGTGCACGGGTTTTGTAATTGACATAGTATCAGTAATTAAGTGTACAGGTTTTGGAGTCAGGTAATGATAACTCTACCACTTACAAGTTACAGACTTTGGACAATTTATTTAATCTGTTTAAGCCAGAATTGTATCATCTCTAAAATATAGTTAATATTTCCTTCTCACAGAGTTGTTGGAAGAATTATATATAACCATATATATAGAACTAAATATATACTTAAGTATATATATTTATATAATATATGATATATAGTTGTTTGTTGTTGTTTATAATGCTATACCTTGCATGTCTGGGCAGCAAAGGGGGAGGTAAACTAAGTAGAGTTATGAGAAGTTTAACCTTCAAGCTCATCCATGTTTCAGCCAATTCAACTTCACCTTTTTCTATCAAGAGAATAGTTATGTCCCATATTAGTGTTTATCTTTTATGTGATCGTAGGAAGCAGCAGGTAGCTGCTGAAGATATATATTGTGGAGGTGTAACAAACATTTCCCTAAATGTCATTTTCTATTTCCTTCTTTGACCCATTCAAGGCTGTCTCTGCTTGGAGAACTAGATCCTGGCTCTCTGGTACCATAGGTTCTCCTCTAGAGTGCTGCTGAACTTCAGCTCAGGGGCAACATGGACCCCAGCTTACCTCCGAATAAGATGTTTTGAGGCCGAGATGGGAGGATTGCTTGAGGTCAGGAGTTCGAGACCAGCCTGAATGAGAGTGAGATTCCATCTCTACGAAAAATAGAAAAATTAGCCAGGCATGATGGTGGGCACCTGTAGTCCCAACTACTCAGGAGGTTGAGGCAGGAGGATTGCTTGAGCCAAGGAGTTTGAGGTTGCAGTGAGCTATGATGATGCCACTGCACTGTACCTGGGGCTACAGAGTGAGACTGTCTCAAAAAAAAAAAAAAAGATGTTTTAGGGGGTGTGTTCTCAATGGTAGTACAACTTAGTTTAAAAGTAAAAGACTCACATTCACGGTATGCTTAAAGTCCAGCATTCTTCATGCAATATAAAATAGGTGATTTTGAAACAGAATTAAGTCTAGAAACTTACCTAAAATTCAGTGTGGTACTCTACAAAACATGGTTCTTCTGAGACCAGAATTAAATTGAGATATATAATATGTTAAGTATAAAAAAGTGTTTATACTATAGGTGAATTTTTTGAAATAAGTTTTGCTTGGCCTTTAGTTTTCAATTGATGTTTGATCTGTTAAAATAACATATGGTATTTTAAAGTATTCCAGTTGTGTTTTTTCTATGCCATCTTATTTTCAATAAGAAAAATTAGCAGTACGATTTAGTTCCTTTCTGAGCCACACTTAGATTAATATTTTTATTGACATTGTTCCCCCTTAACTCATATAATTAGTCATAGCTACCAAGAGTCAAGAGAGTGATTACCAATCAATTATGAAAAACGTGACCAAAAAGATTGCAGAATACAATAAAACCATTGTGGATGCTCTACATAGTACTAGCAGAAACTGAGTCTGAGTCAACTAAAAGTCTCTAAAGAAGTATCTTCTTGCTGCTAAACTTGGAACTAGCTGACTAAAAAAAAACAATAGAAGAACAACTTACCCTTGCAGAGTTTTACCTGAAATTTCTGAGTGCTATAATTTTTGTGGCCTCTTTGAAGGAGTAATGTTTTAAATGTAATAGTTCAATAAATAGTTTACATATTAAAAGTGTCATTTCCTTTTCTTTTTATATTTGTATTTGTTTTGTGGCAGTGATAAAAGTGTCTCAAAGAATCAAGAGATAAACTGAAAGTGACCGTTGACATTTATTTAGCTGATGTAATCCACCTATGGCTACAAATGAAATCATCTTTTCATGTATTAACTCTAGGAGGGATGCATGAAGTATGATTCTGATTTAGCACTTACATAAACCTTGTCAACTTTTGCTTTTAGAAAAAGGTAGTAAAGATAGAAGGGAGATTTTTAGCTTTGAGCCTTGCTTTTGAAATAGGATATAGTTAATATATATTAGGGTACATAAAGTAACAAGTAAATATATAACACAAGTAAATATATAACACATATTCTTTATATATCGGTTATCCCTAAAGATTTGAAATTAAAAACTTTTACTCTTTCACATATATATATGCCCAAAAGAACATGAGATTTAAAAAAAATACTGTGCTTATGGTGGGCTGTTTTGGACTATGGCTACTGCTATTCATTCCCACCCGGGAATATGCATTCACTCTTTTGTCCTGTTAGGAGGACTTAAGTAGATTAATTTATAAGTACTAGCCAGAACATTTGGAAAGAAAGGTAGAAGAGGTAGAATTGGGAGAGAAGCATAGAGTCTGGGAAACATTATAGTAACTATAGTTATATCCTCTCTTGTAGCATAGGAATGAGTCACCTTGGTCAGCATAAAATATTCTTTAAAACTGTCCTCCTTTTGCTCTGATATCATGCTCACCAGGTTACTCTACTTTTCAGTATTCCTGAAACGTAAGCATATTGGTTTATTAAAAAAGAAAAACACAAAAACAGCTTTATTGAGATGTCATTTACATACCTTAAAATTTACTCATGCATGTTTTTTTAAAGTAAATGTTTATCACTGTATATTTATCAACTTTAGTCTATGGAAGTTTAGGTAGAGAAGTGAACATTGTTGAGCTTGGTTAACTCTGGATTGCTCATATGGCTGAAGATCATGGACAATGATACATACGTTAAGGTAGCATTCATAAAAGGTGTTCCTCAAATCCTGAATTTCTCAAGTTATTAACAGGTATTATACCACCAAAGTTTTCATAGTCGAAGAAGTTTGGGAAACATATGTTTGAAGCAAAGGTAAATTGTTTTCTTTCTTCTTGACTGCTCAGAGCTCTTAATATGCTAGTATGTATAAACTCAAGAATAGTATGTACTATAAAGCATTTTTCAAAGATGTTTGTCCACAGAACCCTTAACTTGCATATAGCATAGGTCATATGACACATGTCATCCAAGAAATAGACTTTGAACACCAAATAGACCTTATACACTAAAATAAGTTTATCTCAAGTCCTTTGGATGGCCTCTTTAGCCTTCTCCAGGTGACTCCTGAGTGTCTCTTTCTAGCCACCACAGGTTTCTTTTCCCATGGTTGTATGGAGTTTTCCACTGGAAATTTGTAGCAGAAAATGTTTATAAAATTTAAATTTCACAAGAAAAATCTTTATTCTTTTGGGAGTTAAAGAGACTCAAATATGAAATTCAGTAGAGGTAACAAGTAGTGGATTTTGATGACAGTTTGCCTAGACTTTCGTTCATTCATAAGTATTCCTATAATTTGGTAATTAGGAGCCTTTATTTATATTCCTGACTGCCAAAAAATGTTTTTCTTTTATACAGTGAAAACCATACATATTAGTAAGCATATAGCTTAGGCAAGAGAACTGACTCTTATAGTCTTAATCTTATTGATTCTACTTTGTGGATACTTCCAAGGAGAAAGGGAATCTGGGCAACCTGTTTGTGGGTAGGTAATTTTTGTTTTCCTCATCTCAAAGTGAATTCAAATGCCTTTTCCCTTAGTTTCTTCTATTTCTACTTAAGTGTTCTTGACCTTTTGCTGTACCCTTTTAAACTAATGACCAACTCAATAATTTTTACTATTAATATTAATAATAAGGATTTTGTATGAGTGGTAGGATTGTGGGTGATTTTAATCCCTCTTGGGCTTTTTGGTATTTTCAAAATTATCTATGAAATAGAATACAAGAAAAATGCAATAAAAATTCAAAGAACTGTATACAGTTACTACTTTAACTCTTGGAAGGGATGTATGGTAGTAAAACAGCTCTTCTATCTTTGGCTCTAACTGGAACTGAACCATTCTTTAGAAAGTAAGAAGAAGACTGGCTTGTCTATTAAATATAATGTTTTTGCATTATAACAATGGGAAGTTTGGTAGGAAAAAAATTTCTTGAAAAAAAAACAGGGTTTCCAACTTCCCTCCTAAATTACTCATCTCATATATGATATTTGGGGAACATAAGTGAGCAGAATTTCTTTAAACTAAAACGTGTTTTATCTAAGGGAAATTCTCACTAATGTCTCTTCCTTCCTCTCAGACCCTTTCAACAAATCCAACAAGAATATTCTCATTGCTGGGATAGAACTAGAGGCTAATATCCGCATGAACTGGCTCTTCCTCAGTCAGTCACATTACTCAGTGAGTTCCATTTGTGTTAAAATAACACCTTGTAAGTCATGTGGAAAGAAACTGCAGACTGAACAAACATGAGCAGTTTTACTAGTGAAGATCAACATGGGAAAGTTAGCGAGTCTTTGTTATCCTTATCCTTTATCAATAAATAAACATGAGTTCTTGATACTCTTTTTCACTAACTGTGGAGTCCCTTATTTGGACCATACTCTAGTTTCACGTTAAGGTACAAAATTCAGTGCAGGATTAGAGGATTAGAGCATGGCATAATGATACTCACACTAAAGATGGAAGGCCAATTAGTAGTAGCTCCAGGGGTTCTTGCTGTCCCCCTGCCCAATTTCTCTGTAGTTCCTTCCTTTTGCTATAACCTTAGGAGATTATAGTTCTTAGACTTACAGTAAGAAGAAATCAAGATGGACCACTAGAGAATTGTAGTAATCTATTTTTAAATTGATACTGTACCTTTAATTTTAATATACCTTTTTAAATAAAAGTAGATTATGTTTTAAGATTGCAGGTTCACAATTTGAAAAGTAAGATTGAACATCTTTAAAAAGACAATTTTTAATACAAAGGTAGAGAATTTAGGAAAGACAGGTAAACAAAATGAAGAAAATAAATTAATTACCATCTCACCAGTCTCTTTAGATGTGCATCTATATATATGTCACATATATCTGTTTTATCTATGTATTTATGTATGTTTAATTAAGATCAATATTGTTTTTAAACTTGTTTTTGCTATTCATGATTTTGCAGACATTTTCCATGTCATTATACATTCTTGTACAGCATTTTAAATGGCTGCATATTATTGCATTATAGCACTACTTTCTAAAAACAAATCCCATTATTACTGAATAAGGTTTAAGTGTAAGCTTTAGATCAGGTAGCTTGGAGTTTAAATCCCAACTCCACCACTAAGTTGTTCTATGACTTTGGAAAGTTACTTAGTCTCTCTGAATTTCTGTTTCTTCATCTAAAAATGGAATAATAGTGCTTAAATCATAAGATTGGGTCAAAGGGCATGCAGAATCCAAGGCTTCTGACACAAATCACTCTCAGAAAGCATGACATCATTAGCAGTATGCAAAAGTGATCGTTTCCCTGCACTCTCACCAACACTGGTTTTGTCCAGGTTGACAATGCACTACCTCATCCTTTTACTTTTTTTTTTTAATAAATCAAACTACCTCCATTACTGCAATTAGAATTTCTGTTGTATTAATATTTTAATTAAGAATATATAGGATGTGTTTTCGTACTCAAAAATTAGAAAAAGTCTTGATTTTTAAAATTTCTATTTTAAAAATATCTATTATAACTTTGTAATGTACAACAAAAGTTTGCTGCTTACTGCTAATTTTTAGAAGATATTAGATTATACTTTGCTGCCTCAATATCTTTCCTAATAATGTATTGTAATAAATTGCTGCTCTGAAAACCTGACTATATAACTTTAAGGGAAATAGGAATAACCTGTGTAGGAATAACCTACTTGGTAACCAAGTCTGTTCTGCTTGGTCATACTCTCTATGCTGCCACAAATCAAGTGGTTTACACATTAAAGAAAAGCTGTGTCATGGGAGGGAAAATAATACCCATTGGAGAGATTAATATACAAGAGAGTTTAGAAGAAGCATGAGTCAGAAGTTGAATTGTCTACTACCTAGAAGAGCCTCAAATACACTAGATAAGGCTTTCACGAGAGAAATTTTAAAACTAAAATAAGGTTTTCAAAATTAACTTCTGTTTTATTTCAAAATCTTTTTGTAAAACAGTATTCTTGCCATGATAACAACATGGTAGTACCATAGAAGAAAGGCAGACTTAGTTAGAATATTTGGCAGAGGGTAAAGAAAGAACTATTACTAAATTAGCCATTTAAGATTAGAAGACAATAGCCGAGCTAACTAACCAAACAGAAATACTATCTCAGTTTCTGTGTTGTCATTTTCAATAGATAAACTCACGCTATAGAGGCATTCCAGAATGATATGAAGGTGAAAATATTTGATACAGTCCATAAACTCAATCGGAATTTCTTTACCAAAGGAAAATACAGTTCATTCTTAAAAGCCTTTCTCAATATCTAATTAGCTTCTTGTTAAAATGAACTTTCCCTTAGTTTACTGGAGTGGGAGAGGGGAGTCATAGAGACTGACCAGCCCCAACCCTATTTTTCCCTTGCCAAGCACAAAGCAGGGACCTTGTGTTTCAGGATTAGGGGAAATGGTTAAGAAGGAGAGGAAAAGAAAATTGCTTTTCCAGCTTCTCCAGCTTCCGGTGTAGCCTACAGAGAAAAGCAAGCATCCCTTGGGAGGAAATAACAAAAGTGCCAACAGTAGGTAGGTGGATGAAGCCTGCATCCCTACAGTGTACTGGAGCTCTTGCCTTTATAATGTCACATAGGCTCCTGTCCCTTACTCATGGTGGTTATCAGAAGACCAAATGAACATGTATTGACTCTACCCTCATAGATTACTCTACCCTTTAAGTTCTTGGCCCAGTTCCTTTCCTGCCAGAAATATCAAAGTCCAAGAAGGGGGTCGGGTAAAGCTGTAAAAGTCCAGTTGCCTTGTTTCCTTTTCCTAAGACACAGTGAGGTAGCCAGTTACATCGTAAGAGTTATTCATAAGAGTCCTCAAGAGAGAGCTACTTGAAAGGAGTATCAAATAATAAGAGGTAAGCAATCCTACAAAACCACTCACCACTATGTTTTATCTCTAAGGTGCCCCCATCTCAGCAAAAAAAATAAATAAATAAAATGCTCCCAAAATATGAACAAAAATTCTGTCCAGAACCTTTTCATTGAGCATGGATTGTATTTCTAATATGGGTTTGCCTAACCATACACTGATTTGTCAGACTTTTAATTCCTAAGATACTCATGACCTCACCGTGCACTGCCATTACCCTCCCTCACCGGTAACCTTAACAAACATAGCAGATCGATGCCATATCTCGTAATTATCTTCTCAGAATTAGGGTATGAACTGATGAAAAAAATTTTTTAAATAGTATATCAGACTGATTATCTGAAATTCTATACCAAGATGCTGTATTGATATTATGTGGTCACAGCCTCAGAAATAATAATGCAAACAAAAAAGGCATTTCCAGTTTAAGACTGGAGAAGAAATTAGGCACTGACACACTGCACCACAGTAAGGAGAAATTGCTGGGATTTTGACTACAGCATGGGTCATACCCTTTGTCCTGTCTTCTAATAGTCTGACTTTATCCCTGCTTATTCCACCTATCCTGATGAAAGCATCCGCCATGAAAATATGGTTGGATGTTTCTTTAACCTTTCTTCATTGAAATGCTATAGAAATCTAATCTCTGCAAAGATTTCTCCCACTTGGTGGAAGAGATATGTCCCCTGATAATACCCAAACTAGTCCCACACTTCCCATTGCTTTTTCCTTGACCACCTTACTCCTCTGCTTGTACATGAGTTCAGCAGTCTCCCCTTATCTGCAGGGGAATACTGTATTGAGAAATGTGGCATATGAAAAATGGCCCAGGATTTTGAGTCTAAAGAAGCATGTCTGTTGCCTGCTAGTTGAAGAACTTGGGCAAGTGATTCAGTCACCCTAGGCCCATTTCCAGGGTTGTTATGAGACCCAAATCCATATAATGATTGTGAAATTGCTTTAATGTATAAAATGTTACATAAAGTAGATACTATATTTCTTTAACTCTTTCCCATCACCCCACCCCCACACAAGCATCTTCATTGGTACCCATCCTTTCCTCTCAGAAGCATATGCCTTAGAAGCATACTTTCTAACTCCCTGTAAAAGAAGTCCCCTCTCTGAGCAGGGATGATTCCTCCACTGGTGCTTGTCATATCTATTCCATGTTCTTTGGGAATCTTCCTCTCTATCATCCTCTTTCTTCTATTGCTTTAGCCTTGCCTTCATTGATTTAATCCTCTCAACATAAAAATACATTCATCTTTCTCCCATTAATTTCACATTCAAAGTTCTTAAAAGACTAGTCTACTTCAAATCCCATTCTTTTTTCCAAACACTGCTCCCTCTGTTCCACTGAAATTGCTCTTATAAATATAGCAATGTTTTCTTAATTACTAAAGTTAATAGATTCTTTTTGGTTTTTATTCCAGTATAATTTCTATATAGTATGTAATATTATTAATCATTCCCTACTTGAAACTTTTTGTTCTCATAGATTTTATATTGCTTTCACTTAATTCTTCTTTTCCTTTCTGTTCTTTTCCCTAGACATCTCTTCTTTCGTGCTTTACAGGAGACTTAGGGAGTATCAGCTTTCCAAATTAAATAAATTTATTCCCCTTGGCTATTGGAATCATCTCAGAGATCCCTATGTGTCAGGCTAATTTCAAAATGTGATAGTGATTTTGTGTTTGGGATTACTATGTAATGAAAATTTGATCATGACTACTTATTTTCTATAGGCTTCTAAAGTGTCACTAGATGTAGATAATTTTTAGTAAAAGCTAGCATGGGTTCAGTATAAGCCTTATCCAAAGGCATGAAAAGCTGTTTCAGCAGCAATAAAAACAACAAAAACCCATCACTTAAATGTGCTCTGAAAACTAGTTTTGTGATTTAAAATACCAGGATCATTTGGGCATCTTATCCTCATCCAGTACTACTAGGCCATGAGTATTTTCTTCCTTCCTCTTTAAGACAGGTGCCAGGTGCTAGGAAGAACTTCTCCCTCATTTCTACTAAACTAGGAGGTCTCTCACCATACTGTGGGCTCCCTACAGAGTGTTGAAGTCTCAGTCACCTAGGTATCGTCTCTGCCAAGCAGACCACTTGGCACATAAGCTCACAGTGAGTGCCTGTTGGCACTAAATTAGTTTGTCGGGGGATAGACTCAACCAGTAACTCATAAAGACTAAACCAAATTAAAAGGTCATAGAGTCACTTTGGAAAATAGTTTGAAAGTTTCTTAAAAAGTTAGATATAGTGTTATTATATGACCTAGGAATTCTACTCATAGGTATATACCCAAGAGAGTAAATATATATTCACACAAAAATGAGATGATTATATTATTTATAATAGTCTGGTAACATCATTTATAATAGTCTAAAAGTGGAAACAACCCAAATGTTCATCAGTTGATGAATGGATAAATAAAATATGTTATATACATAAAGTATATAACATTCATTATTCAGCCATAAAAAGGAATGAAGTACTAATACATGCTACAACATAGATGAACCTTAAAAACATGCCAAGTGCAAGAAGCCAGATACAAAAGGCCACATATTGTATGATTCTAGATATATGAAATACCCAGAATAGACAAATCCATAGAGGCAGAAAGTAGATTAGTGGTTGCCTAGGGATGGAAGGGAGAGAGTTGAGTGGGTGATATTTTGGGGTGATGAAAATGTTCTAAAATTGTAGTGATGTTTGCACAACTCTGAATATTTAAAAAAAAACATTTACTTGTATACTTCGGGTGAATTTTATGATATGTGAATTATGTCTCAATTTTTATAAAGAAACACTAAAAAAAATAAGAGAACCATATATAAATGATTAAAAGTCTTTGGTGAATGCAGAAGAGACCTTTAACAAAATTACTTATAATTAAGCTGGATGTGGGGGCATGAGCCTGTAATCCAAGCTACACAGTGGGGAGGCTGAGGGAGGAGGATCGATTGAGCCCAGCAGTTCAAGGCTAGCTTGGGCAACATAGCAAGACTGTCTCTAAAAAAAAAATTACTCATATTTATCTTCAAAAAAAGGGGGCATGGGAGTTGTGGGATACAGTTACCCAAGAGCCTTTTAAATAACACAGTTCTTCTTCCCTAGCACCATTACTGTAATATTAATACAAGGGGAACTTCTTTTAAAAAATTACTTTTAATTGACACATAATAATTGTATATATTCATGTGGTACTGTGGGATGTTTTGATCTATGTAGACAGTGTAGAAAGATTCAATCAAGCTAATTCACATATCTATCACCTTACCAGTTTATCATTTTTTAATGGTGAGAACATTAAAATTTTTTAAAAGCAATTTTGAAATATCCAATACATTATTATTATCTGTGGTCACCATACAGTGCAAAAGCTCACTAAAACTTTTTCCTTAAGTTTAACTGAAACTTTGTGCCCTTTGCCCCACATCTCCCCTTTTGCCATCCTTCCTCCTTTCCCACCCCTAGCATCTGGTAACCACCATTCTATCCCATGTCTAGGAAATTGACTTTTTAAGATTCCACATATAAGTGAAATCATACAGTATTTATCTTTCTGTGCCTGGCTTATTTCACTTAGCATAATGTCCTCCAGTTCCATCCATGTTGTCATAAATAGCAGAATTTCCTACTTTTTAAGGCTGTGTAGTATCCCATTGTGTATACATACATTTTCTTTATACATACATTTACATCCATTGATGGACACTTATTTTGCTTTATATCTTCACTATTGTGAATAACGTTGACATAAACATGGGAGTGCAGATATCTCTTTGACATACCGATTTCTGTTCCTTTGGATATATACCCAGAAATGGGATTGCTAGATCATATGGTAATTCTATTTTTAGTTTTTTGAGAAGCCTCCATTCTGTTTTGCAGAATGGCCATTCTAATTTATATTCCCACCAACATTGTACAAGGGTTCACTTTTCTCCCCATTCTTGCAAACACCTGTCGTTCATCTTTTTGATAGTAGCCATCCTAACAGGTGTAAGGTGATATCTCATTATGATTTTAATTTGGTTTCCCTGATAATTAGAGATATTTAGTATTTTTTCATGTATCTGTTGGCTATGTATATCTCTCTTTTGAGAAATGTTCAAATCCTTTGCCCATTTCTTATTGGGTTGTTTTCTTGCTATTGAGTTGCTTGAGTTCCTTATTCATTTTAAATATTAGTGTCTTATCAAATGTATGGTTTGAAAATATTTACTTCCATTCCATAGGTTGCTTCTTCACTCCATTGTTTTCTTTGCTGTGCAGAAGCTTTTTAGTTTGATGCAATCCCATTTGTCTATTTTTGCTTTTGTTGTCTTTGCTGTAGGAGTTCTATCCAAGAAATTACTACTTAAACCAATGTCATGGAGCGTTTCCCCTTTGTTTTCTTCTAGTAACTGTACAGTTTCAGATCTTACAAATAAGTCTTTTATCCATTTAGAGTTGATTTTTGTATGCGATGTGAGATAAGGGTCCAATTTCATTCTTCTGTGTGTAGATATCCAGTTTTCCCGACACTGTTTATTGAAGAAACCATCCTTTCCTCATTGTGTGTTCTTGGCATCTTTGTTGAAAATCAGTTGACCATAAATACTTAGGTTTGTTTCTGGACTTTCCTATCCTGTTCCATTTGTCAATATGTCTGTTTTTATGCTGGTACTACACTGTTTTGAATACAATAACTTTGCATTTTGAAATCAGGGAGTGTGCTGTCTTCAACCTTGTTCTTTTTTGCTTAAGATAGCTTTTTGGCTATTCAGGGTCTTTCTTGGGGTTTTTTAATACAAATTTTAGGATTTTTTTTCTATTTCTGGGCAAAATGACATTGGAATTCTGATGGGGATTGCTTTGAATCTGTAGATCACTTTGGATGGTATGGATATTTTGACAATGTAATTCTTATAATCTATGAATTTGTAATATCTTTCCATTTATTTGGGTCTTCAATTTCCTTCATCAATGTTTTATAGTTTTCAGTGTATAGATCTTTCACCTTCTTAGTTAAATTTACTCCTAAGTATTTTTTGATGTTATTGTAAATGGGATTGTTTTCTTAATTTCTTTTTCAGATGGTTAATTATTAGTGTGTGGAAATGCTACTGAAATTTGTATGTTGATTTTGTAACCTGTAACTTTACTGAATTTATCAATTATAATAGTTTTTTGGTGACGTCTTTAGAGTTTTCTATATGTAAGTTCATGCTATCAGAAAATAGAGACAATTTCACTTCTTTCTTTTCTATATGGGTACTTTTTACTTATTTTTCTTGCCTAATTGGTCTGGCAAGGACTTCCAGTACTATGCTGTATAGAAGTGGTGAGAGTGGGTGTCCTTGTCTTGTTTCTGCTCTTAGAGAAAAGCTTTCCACTTTTCACCATCGAGTATGATGTTAGCTGTGGGAAAGGGAAACTTTTTGAAGCTTATTAAAAACAGGCCAGATTTCTATTCCTCTGGGGATGGATGGATAGATAGATATAGAGAGATAGAGGGATATAAATAGAGATCTTTCATATATATGATATACATACACACACACATACACAGGGGATTACACTTGGTGAAAAACATGTACTAAATTTGCCCTTCTATAAACATAATTCAGGTAGAGTTAGTTTTTGTGGAGTACTGGAATTGGTGAGAATTTCAATAGCTTTTCTATTGTAATATTTTTGACAACTGCAACATTCAATTCAGTGTTTTCTTGTCTTTTACTGTGGTTGAGGAAATACCTGTTGAGATTCCTCATTTAAGCTCCCATTTGTTAGCCTTTTTTTCTAGGGTAAATGATTTGGTTGTTTCTAGGCAAACCTTTTTTTTTTGTTTTATAAATAAAATGACCATTGCTTCTCTAAGGATGTATACAAAGAAAAATTGAAGGCATTGTGACTTAGTCTAGGTATAGACTTAGAGCAGTGGTCCCCAACCTTTTTGGCACCAGGGACCAGTTTCATGGGAAGACAGTTTGTCCATGGAAAGGGCAGGGGTGGGGGGATGGTTTCAGGATGATTCAAGCACATTACATTTATTGTTCAGTTAAACCTCTCTGCTAATGATAATCTGTATTTGCAGCTGCTCCCCGGTGCTAGTATCACTGTCTCAGCTCCACCTCAGATCCTCAGGCATTAAATTCTCATAAGGAGCATGCAACCTCGATCCCTCACATGCAGTTTACAGTAGGATATGAGCTCTTATGACACTCTAATGCCCCTGCTGATCTGACAGGAGGCGGAGCTTATGCAGTGATGCAAGTGATGGGAAGTGGCTGCACATACAGATGAAGCTTTGCTCACTCACCCGCTGCTCACCTCCTGCTGTGCAGCCTGTAACAGGCCATGGTATTGGTCTGTGGCCTGGGGATTGGGGACTGCAGACTTAGAGCATCTGTACAACTTGCACATTTGTCAGTCATTTAAACCTCTGTGGAGCTACATTTGGAAAATGGGGTACATAACTATCTACTCTTTCAGAGAGAGATGGTGATTAAATAGATACTGCTTTAAAATATTTTGAATTAAAGATATTTTTCTTTTTCTATTGAGGTTAAATATACATATGTAATTTACCATCTTTACCATTTGAATTAAAGATATTTTAATGCATAAATATACTACAGCTCATTTAAACATGTCTATTCAAGAGTGAAGCCATCTGATCCTACAGGGAAAAATATTGCCCTTATTTAGAATAGCTCTGTCCAATAGAAATACAATGTAAGCTACAAATATAAGCCAAATATGTAAATTTTTAACTTTCTAGTACTTACATTAAAAAAGTAAAAAACAAAATGTAAAATTAGTTTTAATAATATATTTTATTTATTGATCTAAACAAAATGATAAACAGCAGCACCATAATAGCTGGGATCTTCAACACCCCTCTGACAGAACAGGACAGATCCTCCAAACACAAAATAAATGAAGAAACAATAGGCTTAAACAGAACTCTAGAACAAAAGGGCCTGACTGACATTTACAGAACATTCTACCCAAAAACCACTGAATATACATTTTTCTCATCAGTTAATGGGGCATTCTCTAAGATGGACCATATCCTAGGCCATAAAGCATGTCTCAGCAAATTTGAGAAAACAGAAATTATACCATGCATCTTCTCAGACCAGAGTGGAATAAAATTAGAAATCGACTCCAACAGAAACTCTCATCTCTACACAAAGTCATGGAAATGAAACAACCTTCTGCTGAATGATTATTGGATTAAGGAGGAAATTAAGATGGAAATCAAAAGATTCTTTGAACTAAATGACAAAGGTGACACAAGTTATCAAAATCTGTGTGACAAAGCTAAAGCAGTCTTGAGAATTTATATCCATTATTGCCTCCATCCAAAAGACAGAAAGATCACAAATCAACAATCCAGTGAATCATCTCAAAGAACTAGAAAAGGATGAGCAAACCAACCTCAAGAAAAGAAATAACAAAGATCCAAGCAGAACTAAAGTGATAACAAAAAACTATACGGAAGATTAATAAAACAAAAAGTTGGGTCTTTGAGAAAATAAACAAAATGATATGCATCTTGCTAGATTAACGAGAAACAGAAAAGAAAGGACTCTAATAAGCTCAATCAGGAATGAAAAAGGACAAATTACAACTGATGCCATGGAAATACAAAAATATCACCTATCAATACTATAAAAACCTCTGTGCACATAAACTTGAAAACGTGGAGGAAATGGACAAATTCTTAGAAACACACAGCCTCCCCAGGCTCAATCAGGAAGAAATAGAATCCTGAAAAGACCAATATCAAGTGCCAAAATTGAAGAAGCAATAAAAAACCTTCCTAAAAAGAAAAGTCCCAGACCAGATGGTTTCACACTTGAATTTTACTAGACCTATAAAGAAGAACTGGTGCCTATCCTGCAGAAATTATTCCACAACATTGAGAACCAAGGAATCCTCCCCAAAGCCTTTTAAGAAGCCACCATCACCCTGATACCAAAACCAGAAAAGGATGCAACAAAAAAACTACAGACCAATATCCCTTATGATTATAGATGCAAAAATTCTCAGAAAAATCCTAGCAAACCAAATTCAGGGGCCTATCAAAAAAATAATCCATCGTGACCAAGTGGGCTTCATCCCAGAGATGCAGGGATGGTTCAACATATGCAAATCTATAAATGTAATTCACCACATAAATAGAAGTAAAAATGAAGACCATATGATCCTCTCAGTAGATGCAGAAAAAGCATTCAACAAAATTCAGCACCCTTTTGTGATAAAAATGCTTAACAAAATAAGCATAGATGGGACTAACCTAAAAATGATACAAGTCATATATGATAAACCCACAGCCAACATACTGAATGGTGAAAAATTGAAAGCATTCCCACTTAGAACTGGAACCAGACAAGGTTGCCCTCTGGCACCATTTCTGTTCAACATAGTGCTGGAAGTCCTAGCCAGAGCAATCAGAGAAGAGGAGGAAATCAAGGGCATCCAAATGGGGGCAGAAGAGGTCAAACTATTGCTTTTTACTGACGATATGACCTTATATGTAGAAAACCCCAAAGATTCTGCCATGAGACTACTAGAATTGATAAACAAATTGAGCGATAAACAAATTGAGCGAAGTCTCAGGTTACAAAATCAATGTACGGAAATCAGTAGCATACCTATATGCCAACAACTGTCAAACTGAGAACCAAATCAAAGACTCCACACCCTTCACAATAGCAACAAAGAAAATAAAATACCTAGGAATGTATTTAACTAAGGAGGTGAAAGACCTCTACAGGGAGAACTACAAAACACTGAGGAAGGAAGTAGCAGAGGGCATAAACGGGTGGAAAACCATAGCATGCTCATGGGTCAGCAGAATCAATACTGTTAAAATGTCTGTACTACCCAAAGTGATCTACAGATTCAGTGCAATATCTATTAAAATACCAACATCATTTTTTGCAGATCTAGAGAAAATAATTCTATGCTTCATATGGAACCAGAGAAGACCCCATATAGCAAAACCAATCTTAAGCAAAAAGAACTAATTGGGAGGCGTCAATTACTACAAGGCTATAGTAATTAAAACAGCATGGTATTGACACAAGAACAGAGATATAGACCAATGAAACAGAACTGAGAACCCAGATATAAAACCACCCTCATATAGCCATCTAATCTTTGACAAAGCAGACAAAAATGTACACTGGGGAAAGGAATCCTTATTCAATAAATGGTGCTGGGAAAATTGGATAACCACATGTAGAAGACTGAATAGGATCTGCACTTCTCACCTCTCACAAAAATCAACTCACAGTGGATAACAGACTTAAACCTAAGGGATGAAACCATAAGACTTCTAGAAGAAAATGTTGGAAAAACTCTTATAGACATTGGCCTAGGCAAAGAATTTATGAAGAAGACCCCAAAGGCAATCACAGCAACGACAAAAATAAATAAATGGGACCCGATTAAATCAAAAAGCTTCTGCGCAACCAAGGAAACTATCACAAGAGCAAACAGACAACCTATAGAATGGGAGAAAATATTTGCATGTTGCACATCCAATAAAGGGCTGATAATTCGAATTTATATAGAACTTAGGAAAATCAGCAAGAAAAAAAATCAAACAACCCTATCAAAAAGTGGGCAAAGGACATGAACAGAAACTTTTCAAAAGAAGATAGATTAATGGCCAAGAAACATATGGAAAAATGCTCAACATCTCTAATCATCAGGGAAATGCAAGTCAAAACCACAAGGAGATATCACTTATCTCCAGTGAGAATGGCCTTTATCAAAAAGTCCCAACAATAAATGTTGGCATGGATGCGGAGAGATAGGAACACTCATACACTGTTGGTGGGACTGCAAACTAGTGCAACCTCTGTGGAAAGCAATATGGAGATACCTAAAAGAGATATAAGTAGAATTACCATTTGATCCAGCAATCCCATTACTGGGCATCTACCCAAAGGAACAAAAGACATTGTATAAAAAAGACATGCGCACTACAATGTTTATAGCAGCATAATTCACAATTGCAAAGAATGTGGAAACAACCCAAGTGCCCATCAATACATGAGTGGATTAATAAAATGTGGTATATGTATACCACGGAGTTCTACTCAGCCACAAAAAACAATGGTGATCTAGCACCTCTCGTATTATCCTGGATAGAGCTGGAGCCCATTCTACTAAGTGAAGTATCCCAAGAATGGAAAAACAAGCACCACATGCACTCACCATCAAGTTGGTATTAACTGATCAACACTTATGTGCACATATAGTAGTAATATTCATTGGGTGTCAGGCAGGTGGGAGTGGGGAGGAGGGGATGGGTATATTCACACCCAATATGTGCAGTGCACACTGTCTGGGGGATGGACACACTTGAAGCTCTGACTCCAGTGGGGCAAAGGCAATATATGTAACCTTAACATATATACTGCTGTAATATGCTGAAATAAAAAATTAAAAATTAAAAATTTTTAAAATATAAAAATTTTATTTAACTCAATGTATCTAAAATATTATTTCAACATGAAGTTAACAGAAAAGTATTAATGAGATAATTTACATTCTTTTTTTTTTCAGTCTAAATATTTGAGATCCTATATGTATTCTATCCCTACAGCACATCTCAATCCAGAGGAGTTAAATTTCAGGTGCTCAATGGCCACATAAGGAAAGTGGCTACAAATTAGCATGGATTTAGCATTTAGAGCTTTTTATTCTCATTACAGCAAGGGGATGAGCCAGCAGAGGAAGCCAAATGGTAGGTTTTTTTGGTTTTTGTTTTCTTTCTTTCACTCTCTTTCTCTCTCTGGCTCTTTCTTTATTCCTTCCTTCCTTCCTTCTTTCTGTCTCTCTCTGGCTCTTTCTTTTTCTTTCTTTCTTTCTTTCTTTCTTTCTTTCTTTCTTTCTTTCTTTCTTTCTTTCTTTCTTTCTTTCTTTTCTTTCCTTTTCTTTCCTTTTCTTTCCTTCCTTCCTTCCTTCCTTCTTTCCTTCTTTCCTTCCTTCCTTTCCTTTCTTAGCTTCGTTACATGGTTCAGTTATTTCAAGTTTTCTGGTGGCTTTGGGACTGAAATAGTCTATTCTGAAAAACACAGAGTAGCAACTAACTGTGGATATAGGCAGTTTTGTTAAGTAGAGGAGGTCTCTCCTGTAAGGAAAAAAAAAACCCAAACTTTTGATATGTAAAATTTTACAATCTAAACCAGGGGTTTTTGCACTTCATTTGATTACTCTTCATTTACAGACATACTTTATCAAAGAGTAATCTTAATTGGTACAAGAAAAAAATACATATATATACATGTAACAGAAATATTTTAGATACTTTCTTCTGAATGGGGCCTCTGAAAGAATCTGACTGGCCAAATATCCTGTCAATTCGATAATTGAAAACAGAGGGTTTGTGAATTGTGTTTATGTTTAATAATTCTAGTATTCAAAATCATTTTTAGTCTATATTATATGGTGTAAATATTTCATATGTCAATATCAATATTTTCTTCATTTATCCATGTCCCTAGTAAACCTTTATCACTGGAGTTGAAAAGCTTTGAATTATAGAGCTGTTCTAAGAAAACCTTTAAACTGAGGCCTACTTTGAGAAGAATTAGTGCAGGGAATTTCCCAACTTTTTCCACTCTCTCCCCCACAGATCCCACCTCCCCTGTCAAAAATTACTACATTGAAAAGTCTGAGTATACCTTTTTATTTAAAATAATATTTACATTGAGAACTAATAGAAGTTTAGATTGTTGTATATAGTTCTTAATATACAGTTATTTTAGTGACATGACTTTTTGACAATCAGCAAGTTATTAAGATTGTTATTTAATAATATATAAAACGGATTGAATCACACGGACTTACATTAGAGTCTGTTACCTCGTGAGCTCTGTTTGAAGCTCTCCCTGCCCCCTTCCCAGCCACAGTCTGGGCTCCCCAGGCCTTCCTCTCAACCTCACAGGTCTCTGGCACTAATGTCAGCAGAGGAAGGAGTGGGGATGAAGCTATGAGGACTGAAACAATGGGGAAGGGAAGAAGGCAGAGTAGGCAAAGTACCTCGAGACCTTAAAATAACGAGCCGTGTTTTCCTGTGTGTCTACTAAACTATCTCTAAAGACAATTCCAAAAAAGAAGCTATAAAAATATGGAGAATAAAGGCAACATCCTTAGGCTGAGAGTCTGCCCTACCAAGCTTCCTACTTTGAAGGATAACACACATTCGAATGTAACTGAAAAGCAGATTTCAGTATGTTTGGAAGGCAAGAAATGCAGGTAAGGTGAAAATCAGTCTTATAATTTAACAATCATTGTTTATAACTTATTTATAATCTTTTAAGTAGTTAATAAAAGACAGAGTTCCCCCTGCAATGAAGACTTCTTGGCTGAGATAGAAATAAATTTTCAATTTTGTGAAACTCTGTGCCTCTAAATTTTCAGAATTTTTCAAATTTTTTACATCAAAACAACAATTGTGAATGAGCAAAGACTGAAAACCTCAATACAAGTAAGATTTCTAAACAGCTGTGGTAGATAGAATAATTCCCCACAAAGATGTCCATATCCTAATCCCCAGAACCTGCATATATGTTACCTGTCATGGCAAAAGAGACTTTGCAGATGTGATTAAGTTAAAGCTCTTGAGATGGGGAGATTATTCTGGATTATCTAGATGGGCTGAATGTAATCACAGACATCCTTGTAAGAGGGAGACAAGAGGGTCATAGAGAGAGGGGCTATGACAACAGAAGCAGAGGTTGAAATGATGCACTTTGAAGATGGAGGAAGGGGCATGAGCCAAGAGATGCAGGCAGTCTCAAAAAGCCAGAAAGGCAAGGAAACAGATTCTCCCCTAGAGCCTCCAGATGGATTTTAGCCTAAGATTCATTTTAGACTTCTGACTTCCAGAACTGTAAGATAATAAATTTGTGTTGCTGTAAGCCACCAAATTTGTGGTAATTTGTTACAACAGGAATACAAAACTAATATAGCAACCATTGCAGAACATAAATGCAACATGTGCAATTATTTTTTCTCCACCTATAGTTTCCTCATACTCAGCATTGTTCCATCACCAATAATAGGAACCACTAATTGTGTGAAGTCCATCACATGGGGAAAGCAAAACACGTATACATACAAGGCAAACATATCAGCAAGTAGAGTTGCCTATTTGTGTTTATCATAGTCAACTAATACTTATCAAAGTATCAAAAATTCTCACCCCGTGGGAGCTTACATTCTAATGGGAGAGAGACAATAAATAATGCAGTTGTATATAAAGATACATTTTCTGTGGGAAATGCAAATATGGCCGATTCTGGGAAATCAAACTAAGTGTCCCTTTGTAAACCCAACTGCCAGGTTCATGAACTCTTTATTACTGTAAAATATGTTTTTCTTGAGGTATTCAAGTAAAACCTCCAGGGATTCCTCAGGACCTGGCATTTCATCTATTTCATAGCAACTTTCTCAAATTTTTATGGGATAATCACTTTTTAAAGAAGAAGGCATAAGTGAATATTACTGCCATTCTCCAGCCTCTGTCCCTGTGATTCACCCCAAGCCTACATATCATGTTCTGGCCAAACAGAAAGGAAGGTTGAACTGAAGGGTCTAAAAATGCATGGTTATCTAATAGAAATAATGGCCAGTACCAACTAAGCTCTGTTAGTTTGTAGCCTTTGCAGTATTGTAGGTTAAAGCATCACCCAAAAGATGTGGAAGTATACTTTTCTTACCTTTATGCCTGAAATAACTAACCAGTAATTGTGTCAAGTGACTATTTTCAAGTGACACTTAATGAAACAATACAGGTAACTTCATACTATGTATGCGTTTACCCAACTGAAGAACTGTTTATAAGATCAAACTCCAAGTAGTCAGTCTACATGCAAAAATGGATTTAACATTCAGAGATATCCTTCATTCCTTTCTTTCCTTTATCCCTTAAATTCAATTCATCAGCATCTTCTAAAGCTTTACCTACAACATATCACCTGCTTAGTCCATTTCTTGCCATTTCCATTATTATAGAGCTAGTTCAAGCCACCATTTTGTTTTGCTGAGAGCTTAACTGATCTCTTGCCTCTCTACAATCCATTCTTTAAAAGCAGTCGTGGTTCATCCTCATACTTAGTATAGTTCCATAGCCAAGAACAGGAACCACTAATGGTGTGAAGTCACCACTAATGGTGGTAATATCATACTTTTGATTTTATTGAAAAATATTAAAAGTTCAGGATTTTACAACAAATAGCAGTGTACTCACTAACCAAAGTTTATAAATTGTTAATATTTTGTCTTTACGTATATGAGTGGCATTACAAATATAGTAACAGAAATGAACATTAAAAGTATGATGAGGTCTTTTTTGTTTCCCTCCCCAGTCCCACAACCTAGAATTAATTACCACCTTAAATCTGGTGTTTATCTTTCCAGGCTGTTTTTGTTGTTTTACTCCATATAGGTGTTTTTAAACAAAATATAGAATTGTTTCGTATGCTTAAAAATTGACTTAAAAGGTATCCTTCTGTACCTTCTTTTTTTCCATTGAACATTACTTTGTTGAAAGTTATCCCTGTTGATTCTATTCATCTTGTTTATTCATTTTAGTTGTTGTGTTCTGTATTCCACTGTATGAATAAACCATAATTTTCTTTCAATTGTCCTACAGATTGACGTTTGGTTTGCTTTACATTTTTCTCTTTATAATGCCCCAGTGAACATCCTAGTACATGACTTCTTGTGCATATGTATACAACTTTCTTTACCTAGATACAGAATTTGGAGATCGTAGGGAATGCACATTTTCAATTAGATCTTCCCAAAGAAGTTGCGCTGACATACCCTCCCACCAGTCAACTCCTGAACTCAGTATTTCTAAACTCTAAATTTTTTCTAATTATTGTTTTAATGGGATTTCTATGATGACTAGTGAGGTCATAGGATTATTAGACATTCTTCTTCTATGAATTACCTGTTCATATCTGTTATCTACTTTCTATTGTATTATTTGTCTTTTGTTTTGGAAGCTTTGTTGTTTTTGTTTTGGACCCTAATCATTTGTGTTATTTATGTTGCAAATATCTTTTCTCAGTCTATGCCTTATCTTTTCACTTTGTATAAGGTGTTATTTGCCATTTGAAATTTTTAATAAAAGTAGTATTTTAAAAACACTAATTAGATCACTGCACTGTTTTTGTTAAAATTAAACAATCTTACTATAAATTCTGTATAGTTTGTAGTATATATTGGAATATAATACAGTGTGGACCTATTCATTTCCAACAATTCCTAGAATAATGCTTTGCACATAGTAGGTACTTAACAAATATTTATAGGATAAATGATTAATTAAATTTGTCATTGTAATAAAATTCAGAATTAAGAAACTTACTCCCAGTGTTGGATAGTCAAGATTTCAGTTCTGAAAGTGATCAAAACCAGATAAGCAGCACACGCCATAGTTTTTCTTGGTGGGGTTTCCTTCTTTCTAAGTATACCACACATCATAGAAGCCCCTCAACCAGGCTTACATCAGCTAAGAAGATTGGAATATCACCACAACCACCTTTCCAAAAGAAGAAAGTGTTACAAAACAGAGGCAATCTGGGTTTCAGAACAATGGGAATGCATACAGAATAATGGTTAAGAGCATGGGTTCTGAAGTCAGACAAATCGGGTTTTAACCTTGGGTCTGCCACTTGTTAACTGGGTAACTTTGGACTACTCACTTTCTCTAGTTCTCAATTTCAGCAACTACAAATAAGGAAAATAATGTCTCCCTCATAGCATGGAGATTAAATGAGCTAAATGTATTAAAGCATCTGCACAGTGCCTAAAACCAAAGTGTTCAACAAATGATAGCAGTTAATATTAGTAAATGGAAGTTATTATATATTCTCAGATATTACATAATGGAAATGTAGAGATTTTAAATTTTAATGGTATTTAAAGATTATAGTACAGCTATGTACTAAGGGATACCTCTTCATTATAAGAACAAATAGCCCTAGATGATTTATTTCCTATCTTGATTTCTATTAATAGTTTTCATTGGTTATTATAGATTTGTATAAATTTCAAATATTATTGCCAAAGCCTTATATTGTATTTATATAAAATTATATATAAAGCATTCCTTTATTAATGCTTTATATATAGACAATGCATGAATGTGATCATATACATGCTTTCACAGTGAAATTTTTAAAATATCATCTATTCTTTGCCCCAACTTCAGGCTCCATACACTCCATTTCCTTAGAATCCATATTAACAGTCTAATATGTATCCATCCATTTTTTTCTTGATTTATATAATTCTATGTAGACCTATTCATATATATACTTATATTCATATGCAAATGCAGGGTTTTAAAAATCATTAATTTAAAAAATGGGACCATATTATAAAGCAGGCTGCTTTTCTCACCCAACATTTTGTGGAAGATATACTTCCAATCCATTTGGATATAAATTGAATTCATATTTTTAATGACAGCACAATATTCCATGATAAGATGTAGCGTTATCTATTCAGCAATCCTCCAATTGTTGAGCATTCATTTTGTTCAACTTTTGGCACTGTAGACAATTCTGTAATGAACATCCTTGTATCTTTATCTATTTATGTGTTTATTTCTTTGGGATAGATTCCTAGGAGTAGGATTACTAGATTGTAGGATATGTGCATTTAAATTTTAATAGATCTTGATAATATTTTGTACACTTGCAGCAAGAAACGTAAAAACATTTTGTCACTTTTATAGAAAATGTCACTTGTAAAATGTAGTATCTTCTTTTTAAAAAAAGAACAATAAACTTCCGGTAAGGAAGTTTTAAACAAAGAGGTATTCCATAGGGATATGTCCTCCTTTTTAATTACTGTTATTGGAAAGTCGAGTTGAGTAGGGCGAGGGGGAAGGGGCAGGAGGCTTAAAGAAGAAAGAATATGGAAATAGAATTCTTCGCAAGTTCACTTTCATCAATATGTGACTTTCCTCTCCATAACAAGCGCTGTCCTAAAACAGGATGTCTGAGCATCTTGGTAATACACAATCGTGTGGCTGTTACATAATTTTCCTTTCAAGCTCATTGGCTTCTTATTTTTTTGGCTAGATGTTTTGTGGTGTGTAGCATGCTGATGCATAACACTTAAAACATTTTTCACCACTTTTCTGTAGTAGGGAGTGAAGGAAGGGGAGAGAGTTCCAAGAACAAAGGCTGTCTGTGAAGATAGAAATGATTAAGTCCTTAAACAAGTGTGTAAGAAGTCTTAGCAGAGTTAACTGCTCAATTCACTACTTTTACAGTGCATCTTTGTAGGGAATAGTATAAAAACCATGATTTACAAGTTGGAATGAAAAAGAAACTTCAAAAAACATATTTATCAGACCATTTCTGTTAATAAGAACATTAATAGAGGCTAGTTAGCATTTTAAAAATTTCTCCATTAGTAATTTCCATTAAGAAATATGAGTTTTATGTACAGTAGATATAAAATAAGAAAGACTGACATACTTAATCTGCATATTTAACTTTAAAAATATGATAGAAAGATGAAAATTGCTAAAAGGAAATTATTCAAAATGGTAAAAATTTAAAACTGTAAGATTTCATTCCCATAGGTCAACAGGAAAAGAGCATGATTAATCCATGGCCAAGTGAATGAATTAAAAAAGACATCATAAAGATGAAATTTGAAACAAAGTACATAAGTTTGTCTAAGTATTATTAGCTTGCTTTCTCAACACTGAGAAATTTAGGCAATGAGAACGCTACCTTAATTTCTTATCATTTTCATTTTCTTGTATCACAATTATTGTGCTTAAGATAAGAGAATTCTAGAAAATATATATATATGTAAAACTAAGAAATTTGCCATCTTTTTAAAGGACTGAACAGACTCTATTGTTTTTTAAAAACGTAACACTAACTCAAAATAAGTGGGTAATGTGTTCATGAAAAGGTAGAGAGATTCTTCCTTAATTCCTGGGAAAAGTCAAGAGCAGGATGCAGAATATTCTTTTGCAGTAACATTGGGATTGTCTTTTTTAATCAGCTCTAGGTTTGGACAAGCCCTGGGCCTGTTCTTCATCATGTTTCCAACAAACTGAAGAGGAGAAAGGGATGAAGGTAGAGACCAGACATATCTTCTAGCGTGGGAGTGACTAAGAAGTGCCATATCTCTTCTTTTAAGCCTAAATCTTCAAAGAGGGAAATGATTAGAGGGTAATTTAAACTATCAAGCCAAGGAAATGCATACACATAATACCTAACTGTCAAAGGGGCGATACACAGCTTGGTCACTTAACTGGAGGAGAAAAGGAATCTTTGGAATTAGAATAAACGAATATATATATACAAATAGTTTACAAGATCTGCCAAAACTCCAAGTGGTTTCCCCATAATTTGCAGTATTTTCTGAGAATGGTGCTCTGGAAATCCAAAGCTTGCCTAGCAGCAACTAAAATTCAATGCAGACCAAATAGAATCATCTTCCTCCCTGTCCTGCTTCTCTGCTTTTGACTCCTGTTTCTGTATGACAGGGCCTGGTAGCTGTGTTCTGTATATATTGTTGTATTCTGATATCCTGTCTGTATTTGCAGAGAAAATGGAACTGAAAAACCTCACTGAATTTTCTCTTTAATAAATATCATGTAATATAACTTCTTCAGACTCAGTTCCTCATTTGTAAATGAGCAATCAAACCCTGTAGGTAGAAAGAATATAGAACTGAGAAACCAGAAATGTCTGTTCACACCCCAATTCTGCCACTTATCATCTGTATTGTCCTGGGAAATTTTACGGGTCTCCTCATTCTTACATTCTTTGACTTAATGATTTATCTGACGATGTTTCCATATTTGTCATTATATTGAAGAAAATTAAATATTAACTTTCATTAGCCATAAAATTAGTAGACATAGGTTGCAAAGCCTGTATATATTGCAGTAAAAAACCAAAAAACAATTACAGCTCAAAGGCCCCTAGGAAAGTGCTTTAATCCACTTTACTCTCTACACAACTATGTTCATGCCCACCCGTGACTTCGCCTTTGGCTGCTGCCTCCACCTGAAATGTCCTCCCCTTTCCCATGCATTTCTTTATATTCTATCCATACTTCAAAGCCCAACTCAACTCTCATCCCTTCAAGCATTTTTTGAAAATTTCAGGGAACACGGAACAATAACTGAACTTTCTAAATAAATAATACTTAAATTCATTATGTATTTCCACCCTTAGCAATGTATAATATACGTTTTGCTTTACATACATAACTTGTGTTTAAATTATTCATTCTTTTATTTATTTCCAGTAAATGCTCATTGAAAATCTACCACATACTCTGTGATCTTGGGCATTATTTATGTAATGTTTCTTTATAATATGGGAATAGAAATTACTATCATTCAAGGTTGTGGAAGATTGAATAAGAGAAAATATATGCAAGTGTTTGGCCTGTGTTATGGCATAAGGGTCTATTTCAGGTATTTTCTGAAAATTAGAAAAAAATGGACTGCTTAACTTATTCTCAAAATTAGGGATACCCTCTCTCAGAAAGCAAGTTTCTTTCTTTGTCACAAGAAACATTTTGTAACCAGAGCTTTCTATTTCTATTAATTTGCCTACTATGGACATTTCACGTAAATGGAATCATACAATATGTGGTCTTTTCTGACTGGATTCCTTCATTCAGCATGTTTTCAAAGTCTGTCTTGTTGTAACATGAATTAGCATAGTACACTTTTTTAATTGCCAAATTATATTCCATTTTATGGATACACCGTATTTTATTTTAATTCATCATTTGATGGTTTGGGGTATTTTTACGTTATGATTACTAAGAATAATGCTGCTATGAACAATCATGAACTACATAAATTTTTGTGTAGACGTGTTTTCACTTCTCTTGTGTATATACCTTGGAGTAGAATTGCTGTATCTGTGTTTAATCATTTAAGGAACTGTTGGTCTGTTTTCCAAAGTGGCTGTACCATTTACATTACCACCAGCAAGGTATGAGGGCTTCATTTTTCCATATCCTATATAATACTTGTTACGATCTTTCTCATTATAGCCCCTCTTGTGTATGTGAAGTTGTATCTCATTTTGCCTAGCTAGTTTTTAAACATATTTTCAACCACTCCTTTTAATTTTAATTCTACCCTATCCCCACTTCCATAGGTATAAGTAGTCAATAATTTATGATCTTTTAGAGGTTCTGCAGTGTATATTGCTTTCCCCACTGGTCACTTAACAGTAGCATTTCAGTGTCTGCTATGTTAGTTAACTCTGGTCTAACAGGGTCTAGCTTCCAACATTTTGTAGTTTCTATCCTCTTTTATTTTCATTATCTTGCTGGTTTTATGTCCTTAAAAACTTCATTTACTTTATTTTAATGGATTTTGAGAGAATAAGTAGCTAATGAATATGATTAATTCACTATCTAAACTAGAAGTTTATTTCCATTTCTGTTTGCATTGGAAGTTGTTTTATTTTTTAAGGAGAATGAGGTTTAACAAATGTTTACTATTTCTGAAAGAGGTAATCAAGGCATAAGGTACACTTGAACAAAATGTTACTTTGAGAAATAAATGAAAACAGAAGCATACTTGAATTATTTATGACGGGTTTTTTCTCCTGTGATCACTTAAAACTATATGAACATATCTTTTACTAATTGTTTTCATATTTTAAATTAATCACTGAGAAACATTATCACAAGCTTCATATAAGTGATGACTATTAACTTGATTGTTAAAGCACTAACAATAATAATATATAGTAATATTCATTTTTTACATACCCTGTCCCAAGCACTATGCACTGCATTGTACATACATTATCTCATATAATCTTTATAACAACCTTGTGAGGTAAGTGCTTTCAAAATACCATTACAGGTAAGGAAGCTGAGGCTTAAATATCTGGTGTAACATGCTAGGAAATGGTGGGCATAGGCATTTATGCTTGCTTTTCTGATTACAAGACCTGTTTTCTTAACAACATTTTGTATCATACTTGTGGAGACCCTAGTTTATTCAATTTATAGATAGGCCAGGTTGGTTAAATCTGGCATAGCATGAATTATGTGTGTATTATGTTGTGCCTGGGTCTGTAGGTGTTAGTATGTATCTGTATTTTAAGCTAAACACATATAAATGATTAAATAAGCTTTTCCTGCTTGCAGATTTTCTGTCCTTTAAGCCAGGTTAAAGAATAAGAAAATTTTCATTAGTAAACACTGTTAACATAAAGTGACTCAAATATGGACTTTCTGATGTCAAAAAATTTACAGCACAGACAGATTTCTGTGCCTCTGACTTAAAGAGTATTTTGCTAAATGCAGGAGAAGAAAATACCTCCTTACTTAAAAAAAAATTAGTTTCTATTTTGATTTGTCTTTGTTAAATTCCTCATTACAATTGTTTTGTTTTGTATCTGACAAGGACTGATCTCTATCTCAGAGGGTGGATGTGGCTGAAGAGATGATACATAATCTAACAGTCTTTCCTGGTTAATTTTGTTCTTCATTTCTTATTCACTACACTGAAGTGATTAACAGAACACGATTTCAAGACATACGAAGACCCTATTACAAAGTTCACAAGGGGGAAATGGCTCGTGGGCTATGAGCTTGAAATGTTCCATGAACAGCGAGGAATCCATTGTGCCTAGAGTGCAGAGGGCAAGGGAGGGTGGCTCCATCTAGAGCTGGAGAGTTTGGCAGGATGGCTTCTGCAGGGCACTGCAGGCCATGCCAAGAGTTCACAGTACAGAGCTGATGAGTAGGCCTTGAGTCACAAAGGGCAGGGGACTTCCATCTGGCTGGAATTTAGCCTCCACTATTTTATTCCCAGGGAATCAAAAGGGAGAGATTTGGACCTCAGTTTCTAGCAGTTTCGTGAGTGGTGTTTAGAAGTCTGAGGATTGTTGTTTAATTATTTTATAGTGACTTTTCCGTATTCCTAATCTCTGGCAGAGATATCTTCAGTATCATTTATGGGAACATACACATGGATATTATAAATCCTATGTGCAAAAAGCAGCCTCTATTCAGAGAGATTTTCTTGGACATTTAAGCCATCAGTGCCAACAGCACTGAATTGCACAAGCTCCTGCTTATGTAGCCCTGTTGCCACAGAACAGTCGGCCCATACAGGAAGCTGAACTACCTCAATGCCTGGCATTTGACTGTGGACACATGAGGGAGGCCAGCTGACATCAGAAGAACTGTCCAGGGAGCCTGAACTGTTGACCCACAGAATCATGAGCTGCATACATGATTGTTGTATTAACCTGCTCAGTCAGGGAGTGGTTTGTTAGGTATCAATAGCTACCTACAGGAAGCTTTCACAGATGAGGTGACATTTGAATTGCATTTTGAAGGATGAAGAGGAGTTTCTTTTTCTTTTCTTATTTTTATCTTTCTTTGGAGTTTTTCTTTTTTTTCCCCCCAGGGTGAGGGAATACCCCCAGTGTGTTCTGTCTGTGGCCACATGGTCTCATAGTGGTTTCAGGGGCATCCTGGTTACTCTTTCCCTTAAGTCATTGAGAGAAGAGCACAGGATCATCTGAAGTAAACTACAAAGCTCTGCCTTAAGGGGCTTATAGTTTAGCTGAAAAGCTGCCACCTGTGTCAAGGAAATAAATTCCGGGAAAAGAAAAAAAGGTACTAGAATTGGTGCTTTCCAGTCTAAAGGATACCAAAGCGAAGAACTACTAAAACTTTTACTGCCTGTACCACCCTTTGGTATTTAACCACACAATGCCTGATTTTGTTATTTAACTTTTCCTGTTTTCGTGCATTATCGCCATGCTGGGATTGTGTAATTGTGAGCTTCAAAAGCAGAGACCACATCTTTAATTTCTGTGTCTCTTCCTACGGCAACTAGCACAGTTCTTGCCATTTAGATGGTAAAAAAAAAGAAAGAAAGAAAAAGAAAAAAACGCTTCAATAGCTGAGAGGGTTGAAAGTAAATGGAGTTTGGAGAGGGTCAGGTATTTTCCACAGCTATTTACTCCAGACCAGAGTGGGTGTTGCCATTTTAACTGTGGTGTACTGGCTGAAGGCCAAGACTTAATTGTTGACGACCCTTCCCTTTCTGCTGGCCACTGTTAAGTACAGCTGGTTCCAAAAAAAGTTCATGAAAGTCCTTAGGAAGTCAGATGTGATAGCTGTGGCAGCTCAGTGCCCACAGCATAGCAAAAGGCAGAATGCCCAGGTGGTGGTTTAGGAGGTTGACACCTGATCTGTTTGCTCACCTCCTGGAGCCTGAGATTTATTCTATTTCTTATTTGCCAGTGGGTGTTTTAAAGTATACATCCTACTTCCCTGGGCCAACTGTCTCAAGGATTTTCCCCCAGTCTTCTTCATTTTTACATATATGCTCGTTATTTTTTAAAATGTTGAAATTATGAAAAAGTATAAAGAAGAAAATAAAAATCAGTTTTCCAACATCTCAGAAATAGCCACTTTTTACATTTTGATATATATTTGTCATATATATGTGGTGTGAGTGCATGTGTGTGTAAATTTCATCCTGTGTAAACTGTTACTTTCCAATAAATAATATACCATAAACATCTTTACACCTTTCTATGTCAATATGCTTTCCCCACAATATTTTAACATTTGTCTGGTACTTCACTGTGGACCATGATTTATATACATAATCCATTTTTGTTTAGATTATTTCCAGGGTTTGATTATTATCAACAATGCTTCTATAAAGCCCTTGTACATAAATTTTGGGGCACATCTTTGATTTTTGTCTTGACGTATATCATAAAAGTGGATTTTCTGGGCCAAAGGATATGCATATAAGGCTTTTGTTATGTATTTGTGATATTGACTTCTAGACATGTGATACTAGTTTCCAGGAGCATTGTGTAAAGTTATTTTCCACTTTTCACAAAAATTGTTTTATTAATATTTATTTATATTTTTGTTCATCTGTCTCAAAATCTTTTTTTTTTTTTTTTTTTTTTTAGATACAGGCTCTTGCTCTGTCACCCAGGTTGGAGTGCAGTGGTGTGATCATAGCTCACTGCAATCTCAAACTCCTGGGCTCAAGTGATCTTCCCACCTCAGACTCCCAACTAGCTAGGACTGTAGGTGCATGCCACCGCTGCTGGCTAATTTTTTAAAAATTTTTTGTAGAGACGGGCATGGCCGTGTTGCCCAGGCCGGTCTCTAACTCCTGGTGTCAAGTAATCCTCTCACTTTGACCTCCCAAGGTGCTGGGATTACAGGTGTAAACCACTGTGCCTGGTTGGTCTCAAACACTTTTAATATTGTCTTAGATGTTTTTCATATATTCAGTATAAAAAGCAGAGCATAAAAAACGAAATATCAGCCAAGTGTCTTGTTTGCTTGTTTTGTTTGTTCATCGGTTTGGTTTGGTTTTCTTTTTTGTTCCGCTGTATGTCTGGAAAAATCAAATTAAATCAAATGAGCTTGACTCACAAGGGGGCCCCTTTCATTTTCCCGAAGCCAGGCAATGGAGTACCCACAGATCCTGACATTAGCTATCACTATTTCACAAGCACACTGTGAACAGACTCTGTTTCTCAGTGTAACCATCACCAGACTTTTTCATTGTCTGTCAAAGTTTTATTTCAAACACTTCCTTAAGGTCTGAGTATTACTTGTTGGTGTTTGCGGTGTTTCCTACATTTCTCTTTATCTACTTTTCTGCATATTTTGATATAAAGGTGAACTATGAAATAAAGAATCATATATTAAACTTGCAAATTTGGAGGCCAAGAGACCAGGATTCTGAAACTGCCTCTGTTACCCATAGCAGAGCAGGTAACTTAGCCTGTGTGGAACTTCATTTCCTCATTGCAAATAGTTGTACATAACAGCCCAGTGGTGGTGGTTAGGGAAGGAACCCATAAAGAGCCTTTATTCAGATGCTGAATATTATCTTGCTGATTAGGCGTTTTACCCCATTTTAAAGAAGAGGAATCTGAGGTTCAGAGATCTGAAGTACATTGACCAGGTCCCACAGAGAGTAAATTACAGATATAACAGATGTAATCTAGGGCCTGACTCCAAAGCCCTTTTCTTGACTTGAGCATGTAACAATGGGAGTATTTTCATTTCATCAGTTCATTAAATGTTTAAGACCTATTGTGTGCCCAGCATTGTGCTCAGTTCTGGAAATTCAGTGATGAATAAGTTAGATATGGTCCCTGCCTCATGGAGATTACAGTCAAGTTGGGGGCAGAGAAAGACATTAAAAAGGTAAAGATACAACTATATGACAACCAATTATGATTAGTACCATGAAAGAAAAGAACAGGGTGTTGTGAGAAAATAATGGGGGCTGGTGGTGGTGGTGGTGCTTAGTTTGGGTTGAATGTTTAATTAGATTTTATGGTCTGAGAAGACTTTTCTGAGGCTGAGGCCAAGAAGATAATTAAGAGGTAGGCAACGATGGGAGGAGCATTTTCACTATTCAGGTGGATGAAGCAGCTGAGGGTAAAGAGCTGGTTCACCTGGTCTTCAACAAGACTTTTCGGAGAATGAAGATGCCCTAATGATGGCCACAGCCAGCTTTTTAGAGGGTCGTGCCCATGCCCAAGTATGTGGTATTTCCTTAATACATCATGTATTGGGGAAAGTCCTGCCCAGACATGGAAGTGGCCTCTCCCTTCCCTTGCAAATCCTGGCATGCCATCCAGTTTTGCAACTTCCCAATGTGTTGCCAATCAACTCTGCAGGCTTATTGACCCCAAAGTGTATGGTGAAGCTCAGATTATTGTTCCTTGATTGGTTCTCCATGTTCTAAAATCCATGGTGCAGAGAGCTGGAGCAGAACATGTCTGGGAATTTTTGTTCACAAGTTGTCTTCATACCTGGAATTTACATCTCATGCTAAAAATTCAGACATCCCAAAGAGAAGTTGCTCAGCCTTTTGACTATTCTGGATAACAGTGGAAAGGATTAAATGGAATAATCTTTCTGGATCTTGTAAGATGAAATTAAACCACATTGCTCTTCTGGATAATGAAGAAATAAATTAAGCCAAGCAGCATTTCTGGACAGCAGAATGAAGAATGAAATGGAGTTACCCATTCTGGATCATGGAGGGAGGAAGAATTTAAGTAACATTTCTGGGTAGGAGTACATTTTTCTGGACAGTGGGGGGAAGGATGAAACTGAGCAGCTTTTCTGGATATTGGAGGAAGTCAATCCAGAAAAGGAAGCAAGGTAGTACCTTCAGTCCACAAGAACTAGCCAGCAGGAGGCGATGTCAGTGATGACACTTCCTTATATGCCATCAAGCACAGAGGAAGCTTGTGCCTGGGAGGCAGGTGCCCTGGAGTTAGGTTGTTTCCAAGGCCTTCCATTACTTCTCCATATGGCTTGGGGCCAGTGAACCTCACAAAGCCTCAACCATCATGTTCTTAATATAGAGCACATTTGTGACCCTCCGTTGCTTTCATATTGACAGAGATACAAAGCCAGCATCTTCTTTGAACTGCTCAGATGAAAGGACCTGGGAACTGGGGGATGCTGAGAGTGGGACCATTTAGTCATTTTGGATTCTGAGATGATAGAATCAGAAGAAAAATTAGTCACATCCAGTACAAATCCTTCATGTTACAACTGAGGAAACTGAGGAGTAGAGATGGGAAATGACTTGCCCAAAGCCTCACAGGCAGAGAATGGCAGAGCTGGGACTAGAACCCGGATGCCCAACTCCTAGACTGGTACTTTATGGTGTTAAACTTAAAGCCATCTCACAGGAATAGAGAAGGGCTTTTTGGTAGAAGTTCTTGGGACCTGCATTGAGACAGAATAGAAAGATGAAAGGAAATAAACTTATTAACATTCGATGAAAAGCTCCAATTAACTAGGCACAGTGCCAGATGTTTTCACATATTTTTAAACCTCACTTGATCCTTTCAAAAAAACCAGAAAAGGAGGTATTATTGCCATTTTCCAGTTGTTAAAACTAAGGCTCAAAGAAGTTAAGTAATTTGTCTCAGGACACACATGTTGCTGAGCCAGTATTTGAACTCCTGTCTGCTTGCAGACAGAACCTGGGCTTTTCCACCCCAGCAGAGTGAAAACACTAATTGGTTCTCAATATCAGTCGCAGATGTAATAAAATTAGTCAAGACTAGCAGCATCTGCCTTTTCCTGTGGTGGGTAGGACAAGGAGTAGGGTTCAATTCTTTCCTTAGGCTTGAAGGCAGGTGATGAACAGAGTATCTACTCCCTAAAGCCACAATTCATATTGCTGAGAAATTATCATCTGGATAATTTTAGGATCTCTGGTATCATTTTAGATATTGAAATTCCAATGGATATTTTCCTTTTGACTTATGTACTCTCTCTGCTCTTATGAACACTATTTTTATCCCAATCTAATCACTTATGTTTGCCTTTTACACAGATTATTTTTAAAATTTTGCATATAATTTGCTTCTAAAACACCATTGCTCAATAACTACGAAATCCTTCTCATTACTAAAATCCTTCTATGCCCAGTTCTTCAAGAAATTAGATCACCTTCAGATGAGTTGTTAATAAAAATTAAACTATAGCCAGTAGCATGGGTATCTTTGGGCTCATGGCCAACAAATAGGCCATCTGTGTGAAAGAAAACAGGCTGAAACGATTTTAGACTTTGGTCTCTTGCGGCTACGCTGAGAACTGACCTCACCGGTGCTCGCTCAAATTAATTGCCTTTCAGGTTGTGTTTTCTCATCATGGAAAACTTCTTTTCCCCAATTCAAACCATGTGGGTTAAAATGAGAAAACAAAAGCTGAAACTGCTTCCCACACCCAAAAGCCCCTTCTGTGAGGGATCCCAAGTGGCCCCGGGAGAGCTGTTAGAGGTTTGAGAAGGGTTGGTCATCATCGCATACCATAAATAGGTGGAGGGCTTGTTATTCTCAGTTTCCCGCCTCTGAGAGGATACCCCTATTGTTTCTGAAAATGCTGACCGGGACCCACACTTTCAACAAAATTCTTCTACCCCTGCAGCAGCAGCAAAAGCAGCAGCAGAAGCAACAGCAACAGATAAGTGTTTTGATGAATTGCAAGATGGATAGGGCTTGAGTGCCCCCAGCCCTGCTGATACCAAATGCCTTTAAGATACAGCCTTTCCCATCCTAATCTACAAAGGAAACAGGAAAAAGGAACTTAAAACTCCCTGTACTCAGACAGAAATGAGACTGTTACAGTCTGCTTCTGTGCTGTTCCTTCTTGCCTCTAACTTGTAAACAAGACCTAATAGAACATGCGAATGGAAAGCCACAAACCTCTGGGTTTTTGAAAGGATCCTCAGGACCTCATGCACATCTGTGGAAACTGGATGGAGAGATTTGGGGAAGCATGGACTCTCGCCGGCTTAATTCTCTACGGAGTCAGCTTGCTCCTTTCTGGTAAGGTTTGGCTTTATTTTTTTAATTTAGTATTTGTAAAAACAGAGTTAGTGAATTCTGGGTTCTCACCAAATCTCATCAGTGCCAGTTAACAAGGGGCGGCTGTGGCAAAGGCGTCGTTTCTCTGTGGCTCTCTGGTTAATATATGGAAGAGTCGAAATGCAAAGTCCCTGAAGTATGAACGGATTTTCTGGAGTTTCTCTTCTGGGTGGTTATTGCCCCCTGTGTTGCCACAAACTGAGGACTCATTAAATCATCTTATATGAAGAGATCCACTTACTATCATGCATTATTTTCCTGCTGCTTATTCTGGAGTGTTTCCATATTTAAAAAAAAAAAAAAGGAACAGACCTGGTTTTACCTGCTTCAAAGATAATCTTCAGTAATTTTTTTAAAACGAAATTCATGCTAAGAATTATGGGGTCCACTTAAGGCAATGTACAGTTTGTCATTGTTAAATGAGAACAATAATGTTTTTCTATAAAGATTTTGTGTCTTTACCCTGTTTAATTAAAACAATGAAATTACAGGTATTTGGGGTTTTTTTATAGTTAGGGTCAGGGAGATTAAGGCTATATAATTTCCATTTTATTTTAAAAAATATTTGGCATATAGTAATTCATATAGTGTTTCCTGGCCTAATCAAGGGAAAATTTAGGCAGTTACCAGTATCCCTGGGCACAGGAGAGTATCGAAACCTCTTATAGAGTTAAGGAATGGTTGGCCAGAATGTGTTTAGGGTTAGTGTATGTATCGCTCAGATTCTCTGGATAATGGCATGCCTCCATAGTTCACTCCCACTATTGACACGGACCGAAAGTAATATCAAAGCCTGAATTGCAGGTCACAAACACATTATCATCACCATCAGCCTCTCCCCTTCAGTTCAAAAATATTCTAATTATTATAATGAAAATTGAATTGATACTGGAGAGGAATTTGGGAAAATTTACTGAACCTAATGGGTGAGGGCTATATTCTATTAACAGAATTTGATCCAAATATGCATAAGTACCTGCTATACTATTTTTATATTTTCTATACATTTGAAATATTTTATGTATTCAAAAAATTAAAAATGAGCCCAGTTAGATAACAGAATTACATACAATTTGTTTTACAGCTCTCCAATTTGCTTTCAATAATCAATATGTCGAGAGTTTAATAATATTTTTAAGATTAAGAACGTGTAACATGTTGCTGAAAATAAAAGATTATTTTAAACGGATTCAGTATGTATACAGAGATTGTTTATATTAATGTAGAAATGTTGATTTCTCCACTGAAATGCGTCTTTAAATATCACGATGCCATTTTTGGTTTGCTTTTTTTTCTGAGTGCCATGTTTATCAGCAACATGAAATCTGAAACTGATTCTACACAGGGAATTATAAGTAATGCAAAGCCCAGGTATCTATAGTTTCTCCAAAGTACCTTTTAGGTTAAATAACACACACACACACACACACACACACACACACACACACACACCTGGGTTTTTTTGTTTGTTTTTGAAACAGAGTCTTGCTCTGTTGCCTAGGTTGGTGTGCAGTGGGTGGTGTGATCACAGCTCACTGCAGCCTCAAGCTCCTGGGCTCAAGTGATCCTCCTGCCCCAGCCTTCTGAGTAGCTAGGACTACAGGTGTGCCCCACCACACCCAGATAATTTTAAATTTTTTCGTAGAGAGAGGGGTCTCGCTATTTTGCCCAGGCTAGTCTTGAACTCCTGGCTTCAAGCAATCCTCCTGCCTTGGCTTCCCTAAATGCTGGGATTACAGGCACGAGCCACTGCACCCAGCCACATGCAACTGTTTTAATTCACTTTTTTCCCCTAAAGTGATTACGTTATGATACTTTGCAATATAAGCTTAGAAGAGCTGTCACAAAATCAAGCAAAATGATCATGTGGCCAAAATCGTTGCTCCATGTCTAAACAACACTGCCTTTGGGAGGGAGAGGACCAAGGAGAGGAAGGAGGTCATGCTCTTATTGGAAAGGAAGGGTAACACTAGCAAGGTTAGTTTCTGAGGTAGGTCTGTTGTGTTGAATCCTAACTTGCATCCCAGACCAAGCCTCCGTGAACATGAATGCTCAAGTCTTGGCAATTGCAACAGGAATCCGGATGACCATGTCTGTAGCCACAGGAGACCAGCCTTCAAGCCAAACTCCACTAGTAGACTATAGTAATGGAGCAAGAAGCTTATGAGTTTATCTCTCTAATCCAATGGATTGTTTCTCATTCCATTTTTCTGAACACTGAAAAGAACTGAAAAATATGCCACAATTTGCCTCAATTAAGGTGGCTCTGGGTAGCAGAGATGCTGACCCATACGAGGGTTGGAGAAGGTATGCGCCTTTCAGAAGCCTCCCCACAAACCCTCCTAGATTCTGGTGGTTTCCCATCCCAATTGAGAATCATTGCCAAATTCAGATTACAAACAAGTTCTCATAAACATACTAATTTTTCTCTACTCCCCTATCCTCGCCAAACCCCAGGCTGTTCTCTCTAAAGAGTTGTGTATATAGAAAAACAAGACAAAAAATTATACTTTCTGCTGTAGCGTAGTATGTCCTATATGATCAATACTGATCCAATGGGAAGTCTCTAGTTACATGTCTTCATAGCTCTCTCCTGTGTCATTTGACATTTTAAATAACACCTGGATTTAGAGATAGTGGACATCTTCTCTGGGATGGCAGAAGAAACGAAGTTACGCGGAAGTGGTCTCAGATGGAACCTCCTTATTAGGGCTGGCCTTGGAAGGCTAGTGTCGGGTCCAAGTAATCAAGGGCGGAGGTCTAGAAGCTGGGATCAGACACCCCGTGGAATTACTCTCTGAGGGAGGAGTTTTGCTTTCTTCACAGATGCTGCCTTCCAAGCATTGTCTTTGTTTTGAGGTCTTAGCATTTCCCTTTCAGCCCTGCCCTGGGAGAGCTTCCTGGAAGAATCTAGTTCTTCTAAGGCATCACTCCAGGAGGGAAGGGGTCTTCCAAGTCCATCTCAAAAAACTATATTATGTCCCTTAGGGGCTTTAGATGGGTGGGCTCTAAATTCCTCTGCAATTATCAGTTTGTTCCCTGAGCCTCTATCCCTCAAAACGTATCTTTGTGATTGTGTCATCTGCTTATTCCCTGTAGATGGCTTACTGGTTAGTGCACAGAATCAGGTTTTAAACAGATTTCTCTAGGCTGGAAGGGTGGACCAAAACCTGTGTTTGGGTTCAAAAAAGTAAACTATGTATGTTTAATATGGGCAGACCTAGTTTGTTGAAAGTTCTTGGGAATGACATATAGGTTTGGGGGATACGCAAAACTCCTGGGAGCCAATACATGCTCTGTTTGCTAAAAAGGTAATGTATAAGCTGTAATATATTGCATTAGCAGAAATATAAAGTCCAAATCAGAAATGGTAATCACTTAAATCTACTACTTATAGCACATCCATTAAACACTGAAGACCTGAAAAATTTGACAGCAAATGTAGTAGACAAGCTGAAGGAGGAGTTAAGAGCATGGATTATGAAGTCACAACCCAAACTGGATAAAAATAAGCAAGTTATTTAATTTCTCTAAGTCACATTTTCCCCATCTTTTATGGATGAAATACCCATTTTTCCAGGGTTGTTATGAAGACCAATATGATAATGCCTGTAAAGAGCTTAGCCAGTAAGAACTCTCTTCATAAGCAAAGCTAGTGTAATCAAAAGAGAAGTGTTTCTACAAGGACCACATGCTAGTCAAGACTGATCTAATCTTTTCCAGAATGTAAGAGAACCACTTAGTACTCGTAGATGCAGTCTCCTTCTATAAAACCTTGACATAATCCAATCCCTCAAATTTTGTGCTGGCCACTCCCCACCCAACAAGCCTGAATAGTTTGCCAACCATCCAATGCCTGCCTCACATATCCATGCACCCCTGCTTGTGGCCTGTGTGCTCTAACCAGGCCCATCTCCGCAATCTACACATTCTTTCCTCTTGGCTCTTGTTCATGCTGTTCCATACATTTGGAAATGGCATTTTCCATCTTCACTCTGCAAATACAATTCATCTCAACTTGCCTGGGCCAATTCTTCCTCCTGATCTTTCCCTAAATCTAGGCTCCTTTACCATGTGTCTTTGATCTTTGACCTTTTAGCCCAATGAGCCTCTATAATCTCTGACAACAAATATGACTTCTTTTTAATTTTCATTAGTGCATGTACTTAATGTTTAGTAATTTTTATCGAATGATGTTTTATGGTCATACTAAGGAACTGTTGGTACTACACAACAGACCCAAGAGAAAAAGGGAACGTTATAGAAATGGTTTCAGCTACATTGAATGATAGATCAATTTCATATACGTTGTAAGTAATATTCAACCTTATCTTAAAAGGTTGGCTTATGTTAAGTATTTTATGTAAATAAAGTCAAAAGAAGATTTCTTTTTTTTCTATTAGGTATGAAACATAAAAGAGATATTCATAAAAGTAGGTTTAGACCTTTACTTAAAATTGGGTATTGTATGATTGTTGACTATTACCTATAACATATTCATATTTTTTATTCAGTAGACATTTGTTGAGTTATTGCATGGCAATCATTCATTCATTCACTATTTTCCTGTCAATAAATGAAGACTTATTGAAGGCTTATTTTGGACCACGTACTGTACTGCAAACTAGAAATATAAAAAAGGATTTTTTCCCCTTGCTAACCTCACATTTTAGTAGAAAAAAATGAATATAGGCAGATGAATTATAAAATGTGATAAATGATATAATAAAGGTATTATACAAAATAAAGGTATTTATAAAATCTGAGCTTTTAAAGAGCTATGAAAATTATTGGGTCCAGTGATACAAAATGAAATTGCAATATCTAAATTGAATATAAATTAAATGTCTAAAAAACATATAATGTCAACTTCATTAATTGCTAAGTTTAATATAAAGAAAATGAATGATGTTTGAAAACAATTCATGGGTTGAATTTTTCTCACTTTGCAAGAACTCCTAAATAGTCATGAATATTGCCAAAAATCCATGATCAGTTATAGTTATGAGTTATTCATAGCCAAATGATTTTAAAATCAAGAAGATAAAAAAGAAGAGGGAAGAAGGAACTTCTCATTAGAGGGAGCAACCTATAAGAAGGGTGTGTGTGTAAAATAGCAGGGCAACCTGAGGAAGTTGAGTAAAGCTGGAATGTAGCATGGAGGTAGAGAATTAAGGTTGGGGTTAGATCAGGAAGGGCCTTGTGGGCCATTTTAAGTAGCTTGTACTTCATTCTGTACATGATGAAATTTAGCAGGGTGTTCTTTCATATGTCATATATATGATTTATGTCATGGAACATGCTATTAAAAATGTGGAAGATGAATTAACATGGCAGAGACTGTAGGCTGGGGTCAGTGTGGCCTCCTAACCTTCCAGGCAAGAAGATTGTGGGGATGAAGAGGGGGCTTGAGAGAGGTTTAGGAGGTGAAACTGCAGGAGTTAGTGATTGGTTGCATATAGGAGGTTGAGAGAGAGGGAGGAGAACCATCATTGCTCCAGCATTCTGGTTTGGATAATGGTGGTGCCATTTGGTGTGCTGGGAAACATGGCACAGGAAACTGGATGGAGCAAATAATTATTTTGTACACATTGATTTTGAAGTCACATGTAAAGGGAGGTATTTAGCAAAATTTGGCTGTCTGGATTGGAAGCTCAGAAAAGGATTGGGCAAGAGACTGAGACATGGAAATCTTCAGTTTGTATTAAGGAAAGCTATGAGCATCCAGTGAAGAAAAGAGGAAGAGGAGACAGCCAGGATTCAGTGAGGAAGAAGGAGGCAGGGAGTTGGTAGGAGAAGCAAAGCCAATCAGATTCCTTTCCTGGGATTTTAGAGAATTGCTAAAAGAGAGAGTTTTAAGATGGTGACAGGCTCCAGGCCTGGCATGGGGGCCCTGGCCTGCAGGTCCGTTGTTTTACAGAGAGCCAGCTGCACTGGCAGCAACACCAATCCGGAGCTGGAAGGGTGTCAGAGGAGCAGCTGGCTTCACTCCCAGCCTTCAGGAAAGAGAATGTCTAAAGTTGCCTCCCTTATTTCTGGAATTTTAAGCTGATAACCCAATTCCCACCCGTCTGGCCAGACTATTCCCTAACTCACATCACACGTGCAGAATGGTTTTTAGATCTACCCATGCCTGCTTCTCCGTAAACCCCACCCCCACTGCCTTCCTTTGTCCCTGTAGGAGTCTCACTGTCCCCCCAAGGTTCCTTCCTAGAGGCTATAGAAGCAGGTGTGAAGACGTGGATTTGCAGATGGGCAGAATCCTGACTCTTTTTTACCACATCTGGTAAAAAGAGGGAGTGCATTCCTATTGCCTGGTGGTTCCATGTCTAACATGGGTGTGGGTGTGACAGAGGGAGAGAATTTAAAGACAAGCCAAAGGTGCCAGTCAGGCATCAGGTTGAGGGCATCGTGGGCGGCTGCCATTTGCTCTCTGCTTCTCACAGCCCCTTGCCCAGGGCTTGGCCAGTGAGGTGCGTGTGGTGGTCACACCCATCTCAGCAGATCTGTCAGCTTTCCCGCTTTTGTTAGAGGGTGATATCATGCTTCCTGGGGGGAGCACTGGAAGACAATGCTCAGCCACTTTCCTCCAGATACAATAGGCGGAGTCAGGAAGGCAGTATTGACATTGCTGGGGCTGGGGAGGCACTCGCGGCTCCGTGGCCGTCAGATGGTGAACCAGCTTAACCTTGGCACACAGGGCCTGGGTTGTGCAAGGCGTCTGGCTGCAGAGCCAAAGGGGACTCCACCCTGGGGACAGGAGTGCTTTAGACATCTGGGAATCTGGGATGGGCTTGAAATTCCGATCCCTGTGTCAAAAACAACCACAAAACAATAATAGTACCAGTAATAACAAAATGACTACCATCGATTGAATGCCTCTATGTGCCAAGTGCTTAATGTGATTTTAATATCTCCTAACAACCTTGCACAATAGGCATTATTACTCATTTTTTAATAGGCGGAGAAACCAAGGCTCACAAACGTTAAGGGACTTGTCCAAGGTTAAAATGCAGCAGACATCCATTATTCTGGACTGCGCAACATCCTTACTTTTTACGAGCTGCCATGCTTTCCCTGCATGTGATTCTGATGGGCCTGCCAATTACCAATCACGGAATGTCCCGTCCATCTAACGACAGCAGTGGGTTCAAATGGAGGATGCACGACCCAACAGGGCCAGTTAGAGTCTTTCTCTTGGAATCTATAAGAAATTTGAAAGCAAGATGCCCTCTTTCTTCACTGAGGAAACTGTGTGCCTGGAGCAACCAGGCTTCCCTGGCCACTTGAAGCTGGTCTTCAGTAGGAGAGAATGAGCCAATAACACAGAACAGGACCAAGACCGGCACTGTGATGATACCTGAGCCCTGGGTCCAGTGGTTTTGGGTCAGAGACCCATCCCTGCCTCTTCCAGTTATGTGAGCCAGTTTCTCTTAATTGCTGGAGCTATTTTGAGTTGATTTCTGTCTCTTGTAAGTGAATCATCCTTATTGACCTCATGTCTCAATAGGAAATGATGGAGACAAGAGTTAAACCGGGAATGACCTGAACCCTAATCCTGAGCTCTTTAAAACACTTCGCTGTGCCACCTCCTATTAATAACTAGTGTTTCACGGTCACCTGGTTCCTAGAAAATGAGGCTGACAGCACTTCTGTGGTTTGGGGAAAGATTTTTTAAAAGATACTACTTAAAAGTACTTAGTACAATGATGGCACATAGTAAGCACTCAATAAAAATCAGATGTTCTTACTGTTTCCTTATAAACAAAGCCGGAGCCTCTTACATTTCCTTACACTTGTCCTCTAAAACACATCTCCATCCACAAGGGCAGGCAACTCATATTCCATGCAGATGAGACTCCCTGGCCTCCCTTCGCTCCCTAAACCAACCTGGCTTTGTAGCAGGGATAAGGGGAGAGAAGCTTAGAGCTATAGGTTCTCGGGCTTCTGCTAAAAATCTGGAGAGTCAGGTGGGAAAATTCTTTCCTGTGGCTCAACCACCCGGTGAGATACAGCTCCCAACTTTTCTCCTGCCAGCCCCCAATTTCCTCTCTTCCCTGGGTCTTGACTGAACAGGCTTTAGGATTATTTGCCATTTGTAGGTCCTCACCTCATCCATTCCAAACCTGTTAAATCCTAGTTCTTGACAATTTATTGAATCCAAGTGGAATCTGCTTCACTTCTAAGTTTGTTGTTGGATGTTTGGAACCATCCTGGAGAGGGGGAGGGGGAGGGGAAGGATAACTCTGCCCCCATTTTGCCACGTATTTCCTCTAATTACAACTTAGTCTCACTTTTTTCTTTGCATCCCTTTGCATCTGGAAAGCACTTTCTAATCTTCTGGGTTGATTTAAACATCCACCCATTCTATTGTTCATTGCTACCACTTCAGCAGAATCAAAGAGGAGTGTGGTGTGGTAATTGATTGTGGTCAGCAGGTTTTCAGGAGCCAGTCTTCACCTACCTCACCAGCCCCATGTGGCTCTCAGCACCTTGTGCTGTGATGGAGGCATACTCCAGTGGGACCAGGCTCTTTTCAGTTCCCGAATATTCACTTTCAAGCCTCCATGTCTTTGTGTATGCTGTTTCCTCTGTCCAGAATGCCCTCTTCACCTTCTCTTCTTCCCCTGCCTGCCTTGTTCATGATCAGAGGTTTAGCTCAGGTGTCACTTCTTCCAAGAAGTCTTCCTTAACTTTCATGCATGGGTTAGGGCATGAGGCAAAAACATGGCCCAAGGGCAAAGACGTATATGCAGGTAGATTATTTGGGATAATGGTCCCAGAGAATGAGAGTGAGGGACCAGCAGAATGGATGCACAAGGATGCATTATCAAGCTGGCCGTGGCTACAGGAGCCGGGTATTCCAGACTTTCTGAGGAGCCCTATGAAACCACACTGACACTTAGAACTGTTCACCTAGGAACAAAAGGGGAAAGCACTCATCCATTGTTATTCTCCCCTTTTGTTCAAGGGTTATGTAGATGTGTGAACGTAGTGGGTTACTGCAGGTGAGGAAGTGAGATATGCTTGAATGAGCTCTGGGTGAGCTACTTTGAGATCACACCTGCTCAAGGCTCAGAAGTGGCCCCTGCAGGAGCAGCTGGAGCAAGAGCTGAAATGGGGAGGTCTGCATTGGTGCCCAGGAGGTGTCAGATACAGGCACCTTTGTGCTTGCCTCTGTCAGAGTACTTAGAACATTAAATAGCAGTTTACAGTTTACTTATTGTCAGCACACTGGGCAGTGAGCTGTGTTTGGCATATCAATGTTTCTAGTATCTGACATTGTATGCTAGTTGGAAGAGAAAGGCTTTAAGAAATAGCTTTGCTTTGGATTAAATGTTCTGAGCCAATGTTTCCCTAAGCATATCATGTATACTACTGCTGGCTTGCAAGATAAGCAGTGCTTAGGAGACTATTTATAATTTTGATATTTATTTGTATTTGTATCTGTATCTACCTATCTATAGATATATATAGAGAGGTATGTGTTTATGTGTATGTATATTTCATATCAATCATGTGATGTCATGAATATTAAGGCTAAGGAAAAAAATGAGTTAATTTAAAGAAAATGGTTAATAAAATGTACAAGTAGTGTGTAGACTTGGTAAGAATCAGGAAAGTAATGCATGAATGAATGCAGCTTGGGAGACGCTGCTCTCACTGAATGAGTTAGCCACTTTAATCCTGTCCTTTTTAGAAATATGTATGTGCATGTATATCCAAATAATATAAAAGCAATTTCAGCATGTAATTAATACTGTCCTAAGTGACAAGAACAAAGTGAAACAGAGCTTCGTGGTGATCAACCTGTCTCAAAGGACTGTCTTAGACTGTAATTTTGCTTCTCCCAGGAAACTTGGAAAGTGAACATTTGTTAATAAAATTACAAACGAGACCAAATTTACCCCTTGGGCACTGTGAGCATCTTCAGAAAAGGTCTGACAGTCAGGCAGCAAACCAGGGGGCAGTGCCCGTCAGTGGAAGAATGGGTAGGTCAGTTCTGTTCATTCACTGAAGCTGACATTTATCGAGCCCTTTCTATGTACTGTGAATGTGCTGGGCACTGGAGTTCCAAAGATAGCCAAGAAAGAGACCTGACCTCACGTGGCTAGTAGCCTGGTGGGTGAGAAGCCCTGTGCTAATAAAAGCAGAAGGACACATGGAAAGTGGAGTGAGCAATCCTGGGAGAGAACAGGGATCTCACCAAGAGGCTGACACTTGAGAAGGGTGAAGCGGATTATGCCTTGTGGAAAATCAGGAGTGGAAGTGAGTAGAAGCATTCTAAAGAGAGGGAAAAGCATGAAAGATGTGGGATAAAAGTTTAAGAAACCTCTGTGTAGTGGTTCCAGGCAGCTACACTATAGGGCACAGTGGAGGAGGTGGCAGGGAATAAATCTGGGAAGATGTGTTGGGAGGAAGGTAATTTGATTTGAGATTAGCTGAATGGGCAAGGACAGAAGCACCTACAGGGTACTTTAGGATGTAGGATGGAGCTGTGTGAAAGGGTGAGATGGCCCAGGTCTGTCTGGGGAACAAGAAGAGGGCAGTGGGGTAGGTCTGGGAACACCTACATCAAGGGGTGACATGGGTAGAGGAAGAGGAGACGGAGGGTGCTGAAAGCATGAGCCGAGGGAGGGGGGAGTTTCAGCCATATCAAAAACTGCAGAGGCAGGAGCAGGGTAAGGAGAGAGACGGGAGAATTTGGCAACTTGGTGCTGTTGCAGAGCATTTTTAGCGAATGAACAAGGCTTGGGTCGAGCAAGTGGGAGGTGAGGAGAAAGAGCATGTAAACAGTTTCCTTCCTGAGAGATGGCTCACGTCCTGGTAGGTTCCTAATTCTACGTGCTTTTCTGTAAGCTTGATTATAGGGTGGTATGGTAGGAGAAGCGGTCGGGTCCTTCTTGCTGCCATCATTGGCTCAAGGTGCTAAAAGCATATGCAGGGATTTGAAGAGAGTAGGAAAAGACCTCTTCACAGATACTCTCTTCTTTCCCTGCATGTGGTCTTCAAATTACTTGAATTAGGGCATTATTTTAGTTTCATAAATATGATGTAGTGAGGGTACAGGTTTTCATGAAGGAGCCACACAGTTACCTGGAGTAACAGAATATCAGAGCTGTTAAAGACTAACAGATTTTCTAGCCCAGTATTTCTGAAGTGTCTTCACTGAGTACCAATTCTAGAAGAATCACAGAATCCCCTTTTTTTTTCCTTTTAAAGCTGAGTATCATATGGAGCCAATGTTCTGTATCTAAATGCTGATTCAGTTCAACCTGCTCATTTTACAAATGTGAATTCTGAGGCCCAGAGAGTTAGCACTTTGCTCAGATTCACTCAGCTCATTGGAGGCTAAGTTTCTTCAGTGTATGGAGCATGGAAGGCAATGCAAATTAGAGCTTAATGCATATACCATGTAGGCAGACTGCGGAGCTTGCATCCCAGCCTTATTACTGTTTGAGTTAGTTATTGCTGTATAACAAATGACTCCCAAAACTCAGTGGTTAAATCAACATTTATGATTACTCACATGTTTTTGGCTCATTCTAGCTGTGCTTGGCACAGCTGGATGGCTCTGCTTCAGGTGGCCACAGCTGGTGTGGCTCTGCTGCTGGCTGCAGATATGGGGGTGGTCTGGATGAGTCTGCTCCCATGTCAGTCATCCTTCTTGGATCAGCACATTAGCCAGGGCATGCTGTTTGCCTGGTGATGTTGGAAACACAAGATGGCTAAATAGAAGCAAGTAAGGCCTCTTGAGGCCCAAGGCTCAGAGCTACGGCACTGCCACTCTCGGAGTGATGTGCCCAGCTCAAAGTCAAGGGCTGGGAAGCACACTCTGCCCACAGTGAGGCCAAAGCATGTATGTGAATGCAAGGAAGGTTGAAGAGTTGGGGTCAACAATTCAATTGACTATCACAACCACTAGCTTTGTGCTGTGGTACAAGTTACTTGGCTCCATCTGTAAAATATGCATCATAATAATAAACAATTTAGAACAATGCTTAAATTTAGAAAGCACAAAGTAAATGTTAGTATTGTCACTAATTTTATCCATCTAACCATCACTACCAGTGAATGATGAGGCCTTCACCAGAGTAGCTATGGGACGGTTGGGGTGACTTCACACACTGGCCTAACATCAGCCCATTCTCTGACAGCAGAAGAGCTTGAAGGAGCGACATTCTGACGAGTCCTGAATCACTCATTTATAAATTCCCTTTTTTTTTCTCTTATAAGTACTACATAGCCACAGACTCCAGGGCCCCGGCAGCATGGGTTTGCTTTGTGCTGCCCCATCCGCCGGCCCCCTTGCCCTGTGTATCTCGGACCCAGTCAGCAGAGCTTTTCACACGAACTGTCATCTGCCAAGAGGTGTGGAGCTGGAGCCAGAAACACACAGCAGCTGCAGGAGCTCAGCCACATTTGGAGGCCCGTGGTAATCTCCTAACAGGCCTGGCCACAGCGCTGACTACTGAGGGTCTCTAGAGTATGCAAGCCATCAGCAAAGTATGATTCTGACATGAGTAATACATGAGTTCTGCCAGCTGCTTCTGGAATCGAACAAAAGACAGTGTTGTTGCCAGTCAGAAGAAAAATCACCTTTAACTGCATCACTGTCTTCCCATGAAGGCTGAGGAGAGCCGGTGACTCAGACTAGCTTCCATTAGAGGCCCCCTTTTCCTTTCCTAGAGATCACCTTCTAATGACACTTATGGCTTATAAGCCCTGCCAAGCCCAACTTTTTCACCTTATGGCCAGGTGTTTAAGAGCATAGACTCTGGGGGCAGATAAATCTGGGCTGGAGCCCCATTCAACAATTTGGTAGCTGTGTGACCTCAGATCCTCATCTCTCTGCAGAATGAGGAAAATGATGTTACCCACACTGAAGGGTTGTAAAGATTACATGATATGAAAGCATGTCAAGTGCTTAGCAAAATACAGGTGTATAATAAATGCTTAATAAAGTATTCCATTAGCTGTCATTATTATTTTTTATATTTCCCTGTGCTCCTAGGGTAATTGCTCCTAAGAGCACCCTGTCTTCAAGAATCCATATATATGTTATTCCATTTCATCCCCTGTCAGCATAGCTCACTTCTTTCCAACACTTTCTTTTTTTTTTTTTTTTTTTTTTTTGAGACAGAGTCTCACTCTCTTACCTGGGGTGAGTGCCGTGGCGTCAGCCTAGCTCACAGCAACCTCAAACTCCTGGGCTCAAGCGATCCTACTGTCTCAGCCTCCCGAGTAGCTGGGACTACAGGCATGCGCCACCATGCCCGGCTAATTTTTTCTATATATATTTTTAGCTGTTCAATTAATTTCTTTCTATTTTTAGTAGAGACGGGGTCTCGCTCTTGCTCAGGCTGGTCTCGAACTCCTGAGCTCAGAACGATCCGCCCGCCTCAGCCTCCCAGAGTGCTAGGATTACAGGCGTGAGCCACCGCGCCCGGCTCCAACACTTTCTATTCTATAAATATTTCTTGAGCTCCTACTCTGTGCCCAACAATGGGTCAGATACTTAGCAGATATAAATAGAAATAAAACACAGAACCTTGCTGTTAAGGAGGCCACTGTCGGGGTGTCAGCTGCAGCTAGACATACAGTAGATTCTTGTTACTCAGGTAGTTACGTTCTATAAATCATGCACACATGGTTAGGTTCCTGCAAACTTGTGGTCACAACATTTTCATCAACAGATCAAGACATAACCCTGCTTTGTGTGAGTTTTAGTTTAAAGACAAACCCTTTGATATATGTGGCTGCTTCATTAACATTGAACTCATACCCAATAGCACTTCTGCCTGAACAAAGCTTATCTAACACACGTATTTTCTCCTAAGGCACATCACAGCCTTGTGCTGCTTAGGCACACTAGACAGCACGTCAGCGCTACACATGGGGACCATTGTAAATGGTGAAACTGCCAACAAAAAGCACAAAAATGCAAAAATTAATGCACTAAATATATCACAAAAAGGACACTTGTTTTTAGGATGAGAGCTGAGCAGAAGGAAGCTTCGTTCCACCTCAGCTGGGAACTTGTGTATCCGGGGACCCCGCATGTGTTCAACAACTGGGAAAGCACTGCCAGTATCGATTTCGAGGTAATAAATAAATTCTAGGCAGTACACAAGTTCACAGAAACAGCATGTGTGAATAATGAGGATAGACTACATACTAACACACTGATGACTATATAACTCAGACTGCAGTCAAGCTTCCACAGCAGCACAGGACGAGTACAGTGCAACACAGCACAGAAGAGAGAGAAATTGATTCAGTCTGGGATAATCTGGCCCCACTAACAGAAAGCAGACTTTCAAACACAGAAGGGCATTGCTGACAGAAGAGAAAAGTGACAGAAGCATGGAGGGGTAAAAGTACATGGCTAGATGCAGCCGGATGACCCAGACTGGGGCTGATGGGTGGAAGGATTTCGGCTCCATCACTGTACAGAGTGACCCAATTTGACTGGATTCCCTGAGGCAGGCCTCTCCTCACCCACGTCTATTACAAGCAAGACCCCACACTGTGGGATGCCAAAGCAATGTAGAACAGAGTGTTAGTGAGTAACATGGAGTTTTTAGTACGTCAAAGGAAAAAGATGATTTGTGTTGTACAGCGTGAAACTTGATAAATTCACAAGTAGACATCTCTCTGTTCCAAGGGCTAAATTTCCTTCCAGTTCCCAGGATACTCATTTCTTTTCTTTTTTTACTTTTTTTTTTTTTTTTTTTTTTTGAGACAGGGTCTTGTTCTGTCACCTAGGCCAGAGTGCAGTGGCGTCATCATAGCTCACCACAGCCTCAAGCCCCTGGGCTCAAGTGATCCTCTTGCCTCAGCCACCAGAGTAGCCAGAACTATAGGTGTGCATCACCACACCTGGCTAATTTTTCTTTCTTTCTTTTTTTTTCCCCTTGGTATAAATGAGATTTTGCTCTTTCTTAGGCTGTTCTCAAACTACATTCCCCATTCCAAGTGGCTTATTCAAATATTCACCCAGTAAAATATTTTCTCCATATTTTGGCACAAGCAATACAGAAGTACGAGGTCCCAGAGGAGTTGCTGTTCCGTATCATTGCTTCTGTCAGAGGCAGAGATAGAGTAAATATTTTTCTCATTTTAGAAGCATGATCCATGGTTTCTGCAGTTTCTAAAGAGGGTAGCCTGGGCCCTAACCACACTAGATATCCAGTGTAATGAATAGATTTCCACTAGACTGATGGCTTTGGGGAAAGAGATATTTTTGTAATGTTTTCTGCCATAAAACTGATGTGTAATTTTATTTTGTATTGTGTTCTTGCATATTTCACAGCAAGGTTTTAAAATTTGCATCACATAAGTTCTAAATATTGCTTCTAATAATTCTCATCAAATTCACTAAAGATACTGGTTTTGAAACTTAACAAAATAATTGTAAATTTTATATTGAAGAATAAGGAAGAATAGCTGAGAAAATTCTGAAGAAGAAGAGTAATCTCTTGGGAATAGCTCTGTTAGATCTCAAGGTGGAGTATGATACTATAACAGTGGGGTACAGTCGGAGAGTTTGGACACACAGATCAACAGACTAGAAAGGCCAGAACCAGACCTGAGTTTATATGAAATTGTAGTGTCTTATAAAGGACACAAATCAATGGAGAAAGGAATAATAGTTCTGGGAAAATTGGTTTTCTGTTTGGAAAAAAGAGTTGTTTAAAAAACCCATCTTACCACACACCAAAATAAATTCCAAATAGATTAAAAGGTAAATGTAAAAAACTCGAACCATCAAAAGAATAAGATAGAAGTGAATATATATTGAATTTTCATACTGAGAAGAACTTTTTATTTTTAAAAACAATGGAAAAAACCACAAAAATAAAAATCATTATAATTGACTATATAAATATTTAAACTGTTAATCCAACAATAAGCAAAATAAAAAGGAAAAGAATAAAATGAGAAAAATACTTGCAACAAACATGGAAAATAAAAGATTAAAGTACTTTTGTTAAAAAACTCATCAAAATTGATAGAAAAACATCAAAACATCAGTAGAAGGAACAAATAATTCACAAAAGGAGGAAATACAAATGGCTTGTAAGTATGTGAAAAAGTTCACTCTCCAAAACAAATTATAATCAAATCAAAACAAGATAACCATATTTCTATGTCAAACTAGCAAAGATTAAAAATAAGTGAGAGGCCGGGCGCGGTGGCTCACGCCTGTAATCCTAGCACTCTGGGAGGCCGAGGCGGGCGGATTGTTCTGAGCTCAGGAGTTCAAAACCAGCCTGAGCAAGAGCGAGACCCCGTCTCTACCAAAAATAGAAAGAAATTAATTGGACAGCTAAAAACATATATAGAAAAAATTAGCCGGGCATGGTGGCGCATGCCTGTAGTCCCAGCTACTCAGGAGGCTGAGACAGTAGGATTGCTTGAGCCCAGGAGTTTGAGGTTGCTGTGAGCTAGGCTGGCCACGGCACTCGCCCCAGGCAAGAGAG
>RJWJ010004940.1:0-71714 GCA_004363605.1 Indri indri
TCCATTTTTTCAATTTGGTTGTTGATCATGTTCTTTTTAATTTTTAGAAGCCCTTTTCCATTAGAAATATTAACTCACTGTCTATCACATAACTTGAAAAACTTTTCCTTTTTTTGTTGTGTCTATTTTTCCTTGTTTAGGGTCAGGAGGGAGGGTCATTTGGGTTTTTTGCCACACAAAAGAGTTACTCCTCACTTGCCAAACTTACTAACACTTTTCCTTTTGCACCTAGATTTTGAGTCACAGTTAAGAAAGATTTTTGCCCATTAAGATTATAAAAGAATCCACGTATGTTTTCTTCTATTTCTTGTAACATTTCATTTTTACTATTTAGTTATTTAACAATTTGGAATATACTTAGTGTGGGAAATTATGCTAATTTATCTTTTTCTACCTATCTTGTTATCTCACAACAATTACTAGTCAAAAAGTCATACTTTTTCCCACTTGTTTAAGATTTGGCTTTTGGCTATTATAAATTTTCATAGATGGAATTTTGTCTATTTCTAGACTTTCTATTAAATTCCATGGGCCTGTTTCATCACCAAACAATACCACACTTTCAGTTATAGAGACTTTCAAATGTCTTCATGTTTAATAAGATGAGTGACCCCCTTCCCCAATCATTTTTTATTTTTAAGGCTTTTCTGTCTACTCTGTTTGTTCTTCCAAATAAACTGTATAAAGAATTTATCTAGCTCTAGAACAAAGCACTGAATGTAACCATATTGAGAATAGCTGTAGGGCAGATTCCCCAGAGGCAATGCCCCCACACAGCTGGCACCATATCAAACCTCTGCCTGTTGCTCCAGGAGGTTATAAATAGATCCTGAAAAGAATCAATACCTACTCTGGCCTGGGCTTTGCATACTCAGTGATAGATGCGAAAGCTGAAAACATTACGAAAGGACAGGAGCAGAAATATTATATCAATATGGACCTTGAAGTTATATTTTTTCATATAAAAAACACATTTTACAACACGTGGGTTCTAATAATGGGAGACGCAACATCACATCAAATGGACAAATCATGTTGCTTGTGATCCTCAGAGTAGTGGTTTGATAGAAAATTGGAACAGGCCAATTGGAACATTTGTTATCAAAAATGGGGCGATAAAGGCATGAAGAACTCTTACATGCCTTCAAGAGTGTGTGCTCACACTCAGCACGAGGGAGGCAAGGCTGAGTCCCCACTAGATAGATTACTCCACTTTTGTCTGGAATCTGAGGAGGTGTGGGTGGAAGATGATACCAGTTGACTGTAGTTCTTTGCACTTCCCTTCAACTTTATTAACCAAGAGACTGTAACTTTACCTTTAAACTTTTTGCCAGGATTCCTAAGGGTTTGATGGAATGGATGGTGCCTTCATCCTATCTGACAAAACTGAGGTTGTCAGTGACCGCACCCGTGTTGCTTAGTGGCTGAGACAGCTCCCAAGCTCTGTGTCTGTGTGTCCTGCCCTAGATGAATGAGAAGGGACCCAAGGCAAAGCACTGGTTAGGCCCATATTGGCTCCTGGCAATCTGAGCAAGCACCAGAGTGGAATTTGACATCCCTTCCAAAGGTGGAATGGTTTGTTTAAAATCCATGACAAACTGAGACAAAGAGAAATAGTAGTTGAAAGTAAGGAATGAAAAAAATAGCTTATGCAATGAGGAAAATACATTATATTGTTGCCTCGAGAGAGGCTCAGAAGAAGAGAATAATATTGTCTCTTAGCACAGTTAGACTAAATTCCAGAAAGAGTGAAGCTCTAATTGTCAAGACCACCTCCTCTTTCTGAACCTGACAATGCCGAATGAAAACCTGCAAACCTGAGTGGCATCACAGTAGGATACATTCCGGTCAGATGCTACGGAGGAGAAGGACCAACTGTTAACAACTGAATGGAACTCCAATAATGTGCCAGTATCTTTTGATTATCATTTTTCAGGTTACATCTACTAATAAGATCATTTGGGAAGAAATTTCTAGGAATCACTCTCTGCTGGGCCATGGAATGGTACGGTATACAACACCTGGCAGACTGATCGCCGTATAAATGTAAACCTTGGTGACCAAATACTTAAAAAGGTTCCTGTCTACCATATATAAAACACAGCTGCTGCATGCTGTAGTGTACTCTATACTAATACACATCACCCTTGATGCCTGGTTTCCTCTGCACTTCTTATGCGCCTCTCCGCTTTGCTGGTTTTGCTCTGCATCCTTTTGCTGTAATAAACCATAACTGTTTGTATAATGACTTCTGAGTCCTGTGAGTTTTTCCAGCAAACCATCAAATCTGGGGGTGGTCTCGGCAACCCCTCACACAAATACTCCCAGGATGGTCCAGTATTTTGCAGGTACTAGTCACTCATTTAAAGTTTTGTAGATGAATAAATGAACTAAACATAACACTATGCTCACACATGTCTGCCAGCACTAGGGTAGATTATGGGTGACACTTTCTCAGCAAAAGGGCCTTTTAACTTAGTCACTGGAACAAATTTCCATGATCTAATAGGCTTTTCTCGTAACCACAAACAAACAAAATATTTGTGGTTTCTTCCTCAGAACATATTCAAAAGAAAATTGGAAAACAGATTTCGAAAACAAACTAAAAAAAGAAAGAAAATCATTTTTAACAATAATGCTGTGAGGCCAAGAGAGAAGCCCTGTGAAAAAGCAAATAGCAAATAAAACCTACCGGGAGGCTCAAAAAAGAACCCTCTGTCCCTAAACTTAAGTAAAAATGAAATTACATAACTTGAAACAGAAGGGGTAACAGGGAAAGAAAAATGTCGAATATAACACAGAATTCCCAAAAACATATTTCAATAGGCTAGATGATTAGGCTAGTCTAGAAGAGTAAGGTGAGATTTAAATGCGAGAGTAGAATAAAGAAAGAACACCATGATCTCTGAAGATGAGTCATATGACTAAATATGTACAATGGCAGTTGTACAAATATATTTACTGCATTTGAATATCTATCACTGGGACTACATTTATGGCAATCCACCTGTAGTAGAAAATTCAGTTCAGTAATTATTAACAGTGGACATAGCATAAAAATATTAATTGTCTGATCATCTTAGGTACCTGTATCTTAGTTATTTGTAGTATTTTAATAAAATTATTTATTTTAGTCTTAAGTTCCTACAAGATAAACAGGGTATTATTACTTCTCATCTAGAATCTCATCCAGAATCGCCCTTAGAGACATATCCAGAATAATATTTGATGAAATGTCTAGACATCTTGTGGCCCAATCAAGCTGACACATCAAATTAACAATCACAGTCAGAAATATTTTATGAATATGGGAACTCTCTCATGTAACACAGGGCTTAAAACCCTGGCAGGGATTGCATGTGCGGATGATAACATGTTGCTCTTAATAGCTTGGCAAAAGCAGTAGCCTGTACTAAATGAAATGGTAGTGCCAAAACGGCCACAGCAGATGATGAAAGAAGAGAAGTGGGCTTACCAGAATGGAAATACTACTTGAGGCCAGAAAACCCACCTGATTACTGTGTTTCAAGGACAGACCCAGAGGATGATCCACTTACCAAAGCAATAAGGAATGTGCAGGTGAGAGAGGCACCAGCATCACTGAAAAGCTAAGTGGTAGCTCTGCTTCATAGGCCAAGGCTGATGGTGGGAGATGCTGTTACAGAGCCTTGCCCTCTGATAGCAGTGGGGGATTACAGGATTGCAAAAATAATAGAGGGCACGTAACAGAACTCAGTTGTCAGAAACAAGGTGGCACATTTATTGTAATGAGTGGCAAGACTAGATGCCAGCAAGTGGAGGCTAATCTGAAGAGAGCCGTAGAATGAGTAGCAAAGTATGGCAACCCTAAGAGCAAGATCAGTGAGCAACTAACAGAAGTGTTACACAATCTGTACGCTCAAAACAAATTTAGGGGCCGGGCACGGTGGCTCACGCCTGTAATCCTAGCACTCTGAGAGGCCGAGGCGGGCAGATCGTTTGAGCTCAGGAGTTCGAGACCAGCCTGAGCAAAAGCGAGACCCCTTCTTTACAAAAAAAAAATAGAAAGAAATTATCTGGACAACTAAAAATATATAGAAAAACATTAGCCAGGCATGGTGGCACATGCCTTTAGTCCCAGCTACTCGGGAAGCTGAGGCAGTAGGATCGCTTGAGCCCTGGAGTTTGAGGTTGCTGTGAGCTAGGCTGATGCCACGGCACTCACTCTAGCCAGGGCAAAAGAGCAAGACTCTGTCTCAAAAAAAAAAAAAAAAAAAAAAATTTAGGATGAAATCTAGCTTACTTACCAGTAAGCTGACACGGGGCATCAAGTGACTGTGTGTCCAGACTGCCCATTGTAATCAGGATTCAATCAGACTCAACTCGCCAAGATACAAGGTCAGGTGAGCCCAACAGCAATCCACTGTAAGATGAAACTGACATGTCTAGATTTGGGCCTGAGTAAGGCCAAATGGCAAAAGCAAGCTTCACTAGCAGATGGCCAGATCCCCTGTCATCTGTCACTGTTGAATGGGCACTCCTTGTTCTAGGGCTTCTTTACAATCAGTTGAAGAAGGAGTGAAAAGTCCAAGCTCGGAGCATGGATTGGTTGACACAGCATGTGGATATAAGCTGAAAACAGACAACAGCTACACTAGAGTCCCATTCGGGAATGATGCTGAAAGTCAGTTGTTAGAGGGAATCCTTTTAAGGTGCATTGAATTTGTGGAGAAAGAGGAATGGCCTGGGGATGTGATATACATGAACACATGGGCAGTGATGAGTGGCTCCAATGGTTGATCAGGCTCCTGGAAAGAGAAAAAGCTAAAGATAGAGCACAAGGATATCTGGGAAGAGGCATTTTCATGGACGTGTGAGTGAAGAAATGGAATGTGAAGGACTTTGTATCATATGTTAATTCCCACCAGAGAGCATCCACTACAGAATAGGTATTAAATAACTAGTTAGAATGAATGATTTGGCTAGTTAACATCAGACAGCCTTTGTCATTTCCTACGCCAGTGCTGTCAACTCAGCAAGTCTGATCTAGTTACTGCCATTACTGAAAGCCGAACCTGCCAATTATGAAGATCAAAAGTGAGATCCTCAAAGGCTCTGATCAGCCCTTTGGAAGCATAGTGAATTCACTGGATACCTTTAACCCTAAAAAATTCAGTGAATCATCTTCGACTAGAACTAACACAAACTTGGCATGAGTTTGCTTTTACTCCCTGAAGGACCTCAGTCAACACCGCCATAGTGCATATTTGACCCACTAGCACAGGATACTGAACAATATCCCATGGGGTCAATGGACCCATTTAACAGAAAAGGGGGTGTGATAGTGTACACAAGATCATAGAATTCATCAAGTTCATAACATACTTCACTACCAAAAGCTTCTTCTTTTAACAACCTGCTGAAGGCACAGCTGAAGTGCCTGTTTGGAGATAATACTCTGCAAGGGTAGGGCCCCATCCTTTAAGATGCAGTGTATACTTTAAATCAACCCTGGCAAGATTGGTATTTTGAGCTGGATAAGTCTTTGTTGTGGGGGCTGCCCTTTGCATTATGGGATGTTTAGCACCTCTGGCTCTACCCACATACCGGTAGTAAGCCCTCTTCCCCAGCTGTGAAAAGCAAAATGTATCCAGCCATTGTTATATATCCCTTAAGGAGATAAAATCACCCTCAGTTGAGAACCATTGCTCTAAATCAACAGTTGTAGCATAACCCTAATAGTAACTGACATAATTATTTCTAGTAACCAACTCAGGGAATTTGTGCATCTTGTGCCTGCAACTCCTGAATCTGTGTGTTAAAAAGTTCTAGCTGCTAGAGGAGGACTGTATCCACCAGGGAACATAGTAAGAATCCCATTAAATTTCAAGCTTTGGCTGTCATCTAGTCACCCCCAGTGCCAGAGGAAAAGAAGACAAATAAAGGAATCGCCATCATTTTGACGGAGTTACTGACGCTGACAATCAGGAGGAGATAGGGCTTCAGTTACACAATAGGGACAGGGAAGGATTTGTTTTGAAATAAGGTGATCTACCTGTGTGTTTCTTGGTATTTCATTGCCCGAGTTTAATGGTGAATGGACAAGTTCTGCAGCTACAGCCTGAGAGGAGGTGGTGACCAGGGCCAGACCCATGAGAAAAGAGAGTTTGAGTCACCCTACCAGGTCAACCACCTGGACCTCAGAGGTCCTGATGATTCTAGACTAGATGTAGGAAAAGGACACAATAAATATCAGCGATAACGAGAAGAACTGTAGTTCATCACACTAACTCCCCTCTTGTTACTTGAAGCGGCCACCAGAATCTCACAGGAGCTTCTCCCAGAATTTTAGCAAAAAGGTGGATCAAAGCAGTGCAAGCTGTGGATTGCAATGGATGTTGTGGAATGCTGTCTGGACCTCCCCACTTTGGGATTTAAGCATTCCTTTTCTCCAAGGCTGAAAAGTGGCAGCAGCAGACAGCTCTCAGCTGAGACTCTCTTCAGGGATTGCCTGCAGCTGACAAGAGCTGCCCAACCTTTCCCATGGCCAATGACTAACAGATGTGAAGTTTCCCAGGTAACCCAAACTGCATAGATTCGCATAGTTAATAGTCACTTCATTATTCATGTAGTTAATAACTTGATTCTAAGAGACTCGATCAACTTACTGCCCCTTAACGACACTTCCTGATGTTGAAGCTCTTTGTCTTTGTTCAGCATTCTCCCTTACTATCCTTGAATACATTTAAAACCCTTTTTCCTCCTTCTAGCCTCCTGCTATGGAGTGAATTGTGTCCTCCCAAAATGCCTATGTTGAAGCCCTAACTCCTAATGTGATGGTATTTGGAGATGGGGCCTTTGGGAGAAAATTAAGTTTAAACGAAATAATGAGGGTGGGGCCCTCATGATGGGATTAGTACCCTTATAAGAGGAGAAAGGATGCTAGGAGAAATATCCCTCTGTCATGCAAAAAGGCAGGCCCCTGCAAGCCATGAAGAGAGCCTTCACCAGAACCCAACCATGCTGGCACCTTGATCTTGGACTTCCAGTCTCCAAAACTGTGAGAAAATAAATTGTTTAAGACAATGATCCATGGTATTTTGTTATGGCTGCCTCAGCTGACTAATTAATATACCTACCAGGAACAATAATATTGATAGATTTGAAAGAATTAATTTGTTAAATGCTCCAGGCCCATGGTGTTTGGGAAGAAATATTGTTTCATAATTCCATCAGTTTTTTTCATGGTTACTGACCTGATGGTTATTCTCCTTTTTATAATTTGGCAATTTCTATTTTCCCAGAAAATCATCTGCTCTGGGATCCCAAATGTATTTTTAGCAGAATTATATAATTTTTAAAATTTTTTCTGCATCTCTGGTTATTTCTCTGTTTTCCTTTTGATTTACTATTTTCTGTTCTCTATGGTTTTCTTTATTAAGATAGCTAATGGATTATCTATTTTATTGGCTTTTCTCCTGAAGAATGTTTTCATGGATGATCAATTTTTTGATATTGAGTTTTTTCTCTCTTTTAAACATTATTTCCTGCTTTTATCTTATTTCCTTCCTTCTGCTTTACTTTGGCTTAATTTGTTGTTCATTTTGTAATGTGTCATGTAGAATGTAATTTCTTTACTTTTTCATTCTTTTTTGTTCAGCAAGATGAATACTATTAATAAAAGTTTTGCATTTTGCTCTAATCAAAGCTTTATCTACATGCCATAGGTCTTGAAAGTAATATTTTCATTATGATTATTTTCTTATTAATTTGTAATTTTTAAAAATTTACTCTTTGACCCAAAAGTAAGTAAATAAATCAGATTTTGCAAATTATTAAATGTTTAGAATTTTTTTGTTAATCAGTTTATAATTTCTACATACATTGCTATTTGATGAGAGATATTTGAAGATAATCTTTAATTTGATTTTTCTTGTGATAAAATATTTGGTTGATTAAAACAATATTATCCCATTAATCAGTGTTGCTATAGCATGCTTGGCTTAATTTGGCATTTTATTTTTTCTTGCAGTTTCCTTAATTTTATTATTTGATCTCTGGTATGTATCTTCTTTCCTTTTACTACCTCTACCCAAAATTTAGAAAGCATATAGTTTGTTATTAGATTTTATCTTCACAACTCCATTTCTTTTCACCATTTTTTAAAAAGTGAACCAGAATTATTTAACTCACTTTTTTAAAAATAAGAAAATTATAATAATGGGGCTTTAACCTGAATCCATTATAATTATATGAATATTACATTTTATGTATAGATTTCTTTCAACATTCATAACATTTCAATTTTGTTGCATAACGATAATTCCAAGCTTAAGTGTTCTACATTTAAATAGGTTCAATAATCACCACCGGTCTTTTCATTTAATAGGTCACAGATTCCTGTGTTCCTTGTTTTGATTATTCTCTTGGTTGACTTGATTTTATTTATAAGTAATAGTTTCAAAGGCATTTCATGTATCCCGTTGTCCTTGAGTTCTTACACATTCGAAAATCTCTCTGTTACCTTTACAGATGGATGACATCTCGGCTGGGTATAATATTCTTTGTTTCCACACTTCCCCTTCCAAAATCTATAGACCTTGCTTCATTGTCTTCCAGCACTAAAGGATGCTGAGACAGCCCCATTCTCCTCTCACAGAGATGACCTTTTATTATCTGCCTGGATTACCACAGGATTCTTTTTCTCTGAAATTTTTATAAGGTTAACCACTTTAAGTCCTCATGTTGATCATTCTTCATAGCCATAGTTATATACTCAGGTTTCCCTTAACTTCAAACTGGGTGATTGTGGCTTTATAATATTGTTATGCATGACTGTTGCTTTTTTTCTGCTATAAATCCAGAATTGATATTCTCTGTACCTCTTGGAGGCACAATTTCTCAATGTATGTTAAATAGCTTCCAGAATACTTTGTTAAGAGAAAAAGGTACAAAAGATTATATATAGTATGATACCTTTTGTACAAAAATCTTATGTGTATCGGCTTATTTTTGTAAACAGAAACACAGAAGTCTGAATTAGAGACTAATGAAATTGATTACTTACACGGTAGAGGGTTGGTGGAAGGGATAAGAGATGGAGTATATACTTTTAACACTTTGAATTATTTTAATGTTCCAGATAGACAATACATTTAAACTAACAAGAATGGTGGGAACTCTAAAATTGAATGAAAAGGAAACAAACACATCTGTTTTTTAAATTAAAGAGGGAAAAGAATCTACCCAAGTACTTTTTGTACACTGTAAGTTGACTATATACTCTTAGCTTAAAAAAAAACCCTGTGAATATATAGCGAACTATTATTAGTAGGTTTATGTTTTTAGTAGTATAGGTATAAAAATTTGGGAACTATTTTAAGTATATTAAGATACTGAGAAAGTGAATAACCATATTGATGCTGAAAAAGTCCCACTTCTCACAACAGAGATACCAATATGGAGTGAGAGAAGGCAATGATGAATTCCATTGGGTTACAGTTGAGGTATCAATATAAACTCATAATTCTTCATATATGCATGCATGTGCACACACATTTTTTCCTAGCTCTGTCTACTAAAGGGACCTGGTAAGCAAACCTAAGGCCCAAAACTTGTGTTTTAAATATGATTTCTGAGTAAAAGGGAGATAAATGTGAGGCGTGAAGTGGTACATACCAAATACAAATAGTTCAGTGATACTCTTTCTCTTATCAATTGTGACTCTTGTATGTTGAGATTTTCTCCAATCCTCCCAGCCTATCTCTCTGATGTTATAAACGGACGAAATGCTACCAGTGATCCTCCCCACCACACTCCCTACCATGGTATTCACTGGGCTACTTCTCCCAAGATGCAATTTTCTGTCCTGAGTTATTTCCTCCCTCCTTCCTCTTGCTAATTTGTTTGTTTTGGTTTTTTTTGTTTGGTTTTGTTTTTTGTATTCAGAGTTTTGGTTCCTAAACTGGTGTAGGAGAAAGGCTCTTGATAAGAGATGGGAAAGAAAAGATAATGAAACTTTAATTACTCCAAACAGCAGCAACTCTGCCGTTGGTCTCTGCATTGTTTTGGTTGGTAATAACTTGGCATTTCTGAACCAATCTTAGTCAGTGGCGAATGAAAGAACCTTCTCTCAGAGAGTTGGACTCTTAAAAAGTTCACCAAATACACTTTTAAATACATTTCCAATCATCCTGATTACCAAGATCATAGAAATAAGTTGAAATTTCCAGTTTCAGTGGTATTATGAATTTTGGTCTTTCTCTGTACCTTCATTGGTGGTGCAACAAAAAGTTAAGAGTCTGCATAAGGGACTATTAGCCAGATGCAATTTTAAACTGAAAGTTGTTTTAATCCTTTTTAAGTAAGCCATTAATCTTCATTTATTATTTCTTCATTGTATTCTCTGCACATTCTTAAAACTTTGAGATGTTTAGTGTGGTTTGCAAGCTTTCCTGGCTTTACTAATGCTCCCCATAAATTACCTAAGATGTTCTCCATGTTTAGGTGGATCCATTTTTCTTTTTCTCCTAGGAAAAAACGCAAAATAGAGAAGAATGTTCTTCTACTCCCCTGATGTGATTTGCTCAGCCATTCTGCTTCTCAATATCCTGGAGAAAGCTCAAATATCTTCTTTCACCTTAGGGTGAACAAAACCATTTCTAGCCCTTTCTTCACTTTGCACTATTTCCACAGGCCTTAAATAAGTCTGCTAGGGTTGAATTATTCTTGAGGCAACAGGAGAAAGCTGCTGAAAGGCAGCTGCTGTCACTCTCTCGATCCTCTAATCTCATAATTTCTTCATGGCCTTCTGCACACCAGGGGTCACTGAACAGCCTTCCACACCTGCAGGTATTATTTTTCCAACTCTTCCCCTGGGCCCTCAAAACCAGAGTTGGGCCTTTTCTTGGCTTCCTGCTGCTAAAAGCCAAACAAAGGGAAGTGAGAGAACATCATTTATAAAAGCCTCTTTTGAGAGTGGCAGGATGGGAGTAAGACATTTATCTCTGGAGGAAAACAATTTCTCAAAGCACATACCTTGGCCTCCAACATGGACAGGTTTATAAGTGAACATGGTTTAACTACAGCCTTTAGCCAACCCAACTCCAGCTAGACTTACATTTCCTGTTCCTCAGTTCTGAGCATAGATTCCTGCTCCGTGGCCAGGTGAGAAGGGAAGGCTGGGCTTATAGCCACTGGAATCAATGGAGAAGGAGAACGTGAGGAAAGAGGTGGAGGGCAGTGGAAAAGGAGAGCCTAAAACTGTCCTTAGTCCTGTGTTCCCTTCAGCCATTCTCATTCCTGGTCTATTCCTCACCTCACTTCCCATAAACCCTTCCTTGACCTCCCACACTGCTACTATCACAGGCAATGGAGACGGCAACACAGAATATAAAACTGTGTTGATCTGCATGACCAGTGACTAACTTTACCATTTAGTCAGAATCGTAACGGTGACCTTCATGATATCACACCCGCCAGGTTTGAGAAAGCCTTGCGGTTACCACGAATATCTCTTACAACAGATGTAAAGAAACTTTAGATGTGTTCTTTCATCCCTAGAGGATATCATTCCCAGTTAATACACTGGAATGTCACCATACATCAAATTTCAAAAGCATCCCAGGCGTTAAGTGGGTCTCGCGTTGTAACCCAAATTCATCATTTCGTTGTTGGTAGGGCCACATCTTCATGAATTTCCCCAGAACTCACGAATGATTCTTTTTCTCCTCTCTGCCACCACAACTACTTCTATACACCTTGCCTCACTGATGACAGTAGAAAAGATGGCAGGTTATTTCTCAAAATACAAGATACCTTTTCAAATATCAAAAACCTTGATGGGTAAAATAATGGTGTAAACACATTTTATTTTTTAAAATAGCACCCCATTCTTTTTTTTATTTCAGCATATTATGGGGGTACAGATGTTTACATTACTTATATTGCCTTTGCCCCACCCAAGTCAGAGCTTCAAGCTTGTCCATCCCCCAGATGGTGCGCACTGCACCCGTTAGGTGTGTATATACCCATCCCCTCCAGCCCCCATCTGCCCAACACCCCCTGATGAATGTTATTACTATATGTGCACTTATGTGTTGATCAGTTAATACCAATTTGATGGTGAGTACATGTGGTGCTTGTTTTTCCATTCTTGTGATACTTCACTTAGTAGAATGAGCTCCAGCTCCATCCAAAATAATACAAGAGGTGCTAGATCGCCATTGTTTTTTGTGGCTGAGTAGAACTCCACGGTATACATATACCACATAAAAAAAAGAATTATTTAGAAATAAAAAATTTAATCAAGTGTAGCTCAAAGAGTTGTTATGATATTTTTAATAAGAAGCTCTGACTCAGGTGAGGCAAAAGCAATATATGTAACGCAAAGATTTGCACCTCTGTAATATGCTGAAATAAAAAATAGTAATAAAAAATAGACGTAAAATGAAAAAAAATTAACACCCCATATCTCTATAAGGGTAAAAAAGGAACCAAAAATAAAAAAGAAATGTACATATACATTGTCACAAACACAAAAATTAGCCCTACATTATATATAAAGCTAAAAATGTCTGTCAGTATACATATGATTTTAAACCCAACAGGAAAAAGGGATGTTAACAATAAATTCTCCAGCTCAAAAGCATAGTACATTGCAACAAATTTGGTTATGGGAATAAAATATTCCTTGGCCTACGATATCCTTCCATCGACCCCCCAGCTACCTGCAAAACTTCTTCACTCTTCAACTTGGAAACCATGACAGCTCAGTCCGGTCAAGTCTGACACCTCCTATTGTCTTGCCAGGCACAATTACATAATTTTGTCCTGTATGTTTTCATATTTATTTCAGATAGCACATATCACTTTGCCATGTAAATATTTTTCCCTCCACTGAGCTATGAAGTTTTTATAATGAGTAAGTGGTATATGGTAAGGAGTGTGCAGTAAACGTTTCATGACTGTTTGACGGATTGCTTGATGAATTAAACCAAAAAACTCAACCTCACGTATAACAGAAAAGTTTACCTGACCACTCAACCCATGTTAGAAAGCTGAGTAGTTAGAGAAATAAAATCAGTAAAGTTCGTGGCTACCCTTCAGGGTTGATATTTGACAAGTGAAACAGTACTAATGCATTTTATTTGGGAGAGAACCCAATACTGATGGCAGGGACCTGCCTACATAATTTGCAGGGCCTAGTTCAAAATGAAAATGTAGGGTGCTTCCTCAAAAAGCAGGAAAAAAGTACCATTAACAGTACTAACGTATAAATCTTTTTGCTTTCTTTGGTACCCTCTATTCATCATGGTGTTTTGCTATTTAATATGATTCTAAGCTAACAAAAATTAAAATGTTTAATTATTAGCATGAATTTCACCATTTATCTTTATATTGGGAAGTGCCAGTTTTAAGTACAAATATAAAAAGCATTTAACTCATATGCAGAATCACCAAAATTACATTACACAGTTTATATATTATAACTCCCTCATGCATATGTTTTTCATTCTTATCACAACAGCAGAAACAATCAACAAAATTAATTCAACTGTTTTTATTTCACTTTTTGGTTTTTTTTGTTTGTTTGTTTGGTTGGTTGGTTTTTAAGACAGAGTCTCACTCTGTTGCCCTGGCTAGAGTGCCGTGGCATCAGCCTAGCTCACAGCAACCTCAAACTCCTGGGCTCAAGCAATCTTTCTGCCTCAGCCTCCCGAGTAGCTGGGACTACAGGCATGAGCCGCCATGCTCAGCTAATTTTTTCTATATAGCTTTAGTTGTCCAGCTAATTTCTTTTTTTTTTTTTTTTTAAGTAGAAACAGGGTCTCGCTCTTGCTCAAGCTGGTCTCGAACTCCTGAGCTCAAATGATCCACCGCCTTGGCCTCCCAGAGTGCTAGGATTACATGCGTGAGCCACTGCACCCAGCCTTATTTCACTTTTTGATATGCACAGATTCTACCAACATGCCCCACCCTCAGCTTACAGATGAATAATGAAGAACTTAAAAATACATGTATAACTGTGAGTTTCCCTGTTCCCTTTTTCCTTCTATGTTATTATTTTCAGCATAAGTGGTTGGCTAATACAAGGAAGTAACACAAGTAAGAAAGAATGTAAGAATTCCTTGGTCGTTTCTATTTCATAGAATGCCTTTACCTCTTTCTGTATTTGAAGCAAGTTCTGATACAAATAGAAAGCAAGACCTCTTGTCTTTCCATGGACCCACTTATTTAGTGTTAGATGTAACATGCTTACTTTGTGCTCGCTTTAAGTCTCCCTGAGCTCCTGTGAATCGAGGGTCCCCTGGAATTCTACACTCGTGAGGCACACTGTGCAGTATCTGTGAATGGGGTGCATAGAATGTCAGAGACATATATCGCATGTATCTGTCCTGCTTATGCAAATGCTCCATTGTCCCATTGGGCTTCACTTATAAAACACAAGTTCAAAGATAAAATGGTTAACAATGTCAAGATGGTGACAGGAGAGCATTAAACCGAGCATGAGCCCTCATGAGCTGCACACCTGTGCAGCTGGACCTGATGGATTGGTTCATGAGATGCACCACATGAGCTCATGACTTGGCGCTAAAGTCCTCGGAACCAGTCTGATTGGCCAGGTTTCTTTTAAAACATCTCCTCATATTCACTTTCAGGTAAAAATGCAATCATCCACCCACACTGGACTTGTTGCAGACAGGCACAAATAGAAGTGTTGGGGCTATGCCAAGTGTATTCCTAGTTCCAGAGTCTCTCTCTCTCTTTACCAGCTTGCCTTGCTTTCTAAGTAGAACATTCCACAGCAGAGTGCAGTAATAATGAGTGCACACCACATGAAGCCCATGCTGGGTTTCTGTCTCCTAAGCCCTGTTGAATTCTCTTCATGAGCAGGAGCTTGCAAGCCCCAGGTTGTTAAGCACAGTTATGGCAGAAATCTGGAGGTGGAAACCTTGTCAATCACTGACAATGGGGCTCACTCAGCTGATAACAGAACTACTGCTGCTGCTTAAGAAAGATTACTGTTAGCATTTTGGAAAAGGCAGCAAAGTGACCTTTCTTTCTGAGAGCCAAAGACCCAAAGTGTCTGACAGCTTTGCTGATAGATTTTTTTTTTCCTCTTCTTCTTTCTCTCCACACCTGGGATTCAAGAGGCATTAAAACACTTTAAGCCAAAGGAGCTATCATCTCTGCGGAGCTTTTCACATCAGGTTCTACCACTTAGCAATTAATTAGATTATGACTGATTATTATTTACTTTTCTTTTCACTTCATTCTAGCAATACAAGCTTACACTATCTTCCCAAAGAGTATTTGTTTATTAATATGCTCCTCTTCACTTTTGGTGAATGTTGGATTTCAATGAAACAGGATGAATAACATCTAATACCTGTACCAGAGTTAATATCAGTGAAAGGAAAAAAAGCCAAAATAACTATTTTTTGCTTCCTATAAATATTACCCCAGTATGGGGGTTGATTTTTTGTCAGCTATACTGAGGTATAATGTGTATACAGTAAAATTCACCAATTTAAAATACATAATTTGATGAGTTTTGGCAAATGTATAACCCGGCCGCAAGCATGATACAGAACATTCCTTTCACTCCAGGCCCCTTTTCGGTAAATTCCTTCCCTTCACAACTTGGCCCCTGGCAACAACTCATCTGATTTCTATCTCTGTAGTTTTGCCTTTTTAAGTAATTCATATAAATGGAATCATACAGTGTGTATTCCTTTATGATTTACCTCTTTCACCTGCCAAAATGCTTTTGAGTTTGTTGTTACATGTCAGTTCATTCTTTTTTCTTAATGAATAGCATCTACGGTATGGTTATACCACAATTTGTTTATCCATTCACCTGTTGATAGAAATTTGGTTTATTACCAGTGTGAAAGTATTATGAACAAAACTGTTATGAACACTTTTGTACTAGTTTTTTGAAGGAATGTATGTTTTGATTTCTCATGGGTAAAAACTTAGAAGTTGAATTGCTGGGTCAGATGATAAATGTATGTTTAACCTTGTAAGAAACTGTCCAGCTGTTTTCCAAAGTGGTATCATTTTTCATTCCCACCAGCAGCGGATGAGTTGTTCTATCTACTCACCAACACTTGGCATTGTCAGTCTTTTGGATTATAGCCATTCTAGTAGGTTAGCAGATATATCTCATTATGGTTTTAATTTGCATTTTCTTACAGACTAAAGATGTTGAGCATCCTTTTATATGCATATTGGCCATCTGTGAAATGTCTGTACAAATACTGGGCTCATTGTTTTTTCAGTGGACTGTCTTCTAATTATGAACTTGCAAGAGTTCTTTATATATTCTGTATATACATCTTTTATCAGATATAAGTTTTGCAAATATTTTCTCTGAGTGCCTTAGAGTGCCTATAGAGACATTTTGTCTCTATAAGAATCTTTCGAAGAACAAAAATTTATCATTTTGGTAAAACTTAATTTATAATTTTTTTTTATACTTTTTATGTTCAATTTAAGAAATCTTTGCTTAATACAAGGTCATAAATATTTTCTCCTATTTTTTCTAGAAGCTTTATACTCTTGGCTCTTACATGTAGGTCCTTATTCAATTTAGAGTTAATTTTTATAGATACAAAACTACAAAGTATGAAGTAGAGTCCATACTTTATATATTTTTTCTTCTTTTGCATATGGATAACAAATTGTTTTAGCACTATTTGTTAAAAAGCTTATCTTTTCCCCATTTAATTGCCTTTGCACCTGTCAAAAATCATTTGACTGTGTATGTGTGGGTCTCTATTTCTGGAATCTTTATTCTGTTCCATTGATCTGTGTCTATCCTTATGTAAATAGCATACTATCTTCATTATTGTAGCTATATAGTAAGACTTAAAATCAGGTTGTTCGAGTCCTCCAATCTTGTTTTTCTTTTTCAAAATTGTTTTGGCATTTCTTATTCCTTTGCTTTTATATATAAATTTTGTAATCAACATGTTGTCAATTTCTACCAAAATGATCTGCTTGAATTTAGATTGAAATTACATTTAACTAACAGATCAATTTGGGAAGAATTTACATCTCAATAATATTGAGTCTTCCTATTCACGAGCATGAAATATTTCATTATTAAAATCCTTTTTAAGTCTTCTCAGGAAAGTGTTGAAGGTTTCACTTTACAGATTTTGCACATATTTTGTGAAATTTATCCCTAGAAGATTCATCATTTCGGTGTCATTTTAAATGATATGGTTTTGCTATTTGAATTTCTGATTATTTGTTCTTAGCATATAGAAATTCAGTGGATTTTTTATATTGACTTTGCATTTTGTGACATTGCTAAACTCATTTATTAGTGTTAGCTGGGGATTTTTTAGATATTCTATATAGATCATGTTATCTTAAAAAAAGAGATTTACATTTTTCTTACCAATCTGTGTGCCTTTTTTATTCTTGTGTTAGGGAACTGTGAAGGACCTCTAGTCCAATGTTGAATAGAAGTGAAAATGGTACATCCTTGAATTGTTCTCAATTTAGGAGGAAAGAATTCAGTCTCTCACCAATAATATGCTGTTAGAAATTATTTTTTACATGTTCTACGTCAAATTGACAAAGCTTTCTTACTGTTCTCAGTTTGATGAATTTTCATGATAAATGGTTGCTGAATATTGCCAGATGCTTTCTCTTCATCTATTCAGATGATAATATGCATTTTCTTTTTTAGTCTGTTACATTGACTGCTTTTTTTTAATGTTAAAGTAACTTTGCATTCCTGAAATAAATACCATTTAGTAATGCTGTATTATACTTTTCTATAAATTGTTGAATTCAATTTGCTAATATTTTATTAAAGATTTTTGTATCTATATTCATGAGTTATATTGGTCTGTCATTTTCATTTCTCATATCGTGTCCTGTTTTGATATCAGAGTACTTCTGGTGTTAAAGAAAAGAGTTAGAAAATTTTTAACTTTTATTTTCTGAAAGAGTTTGGGTAGAATTGGTAGTATTTCATTTATAAAACGTTGATAGAATGTAGCAAAAAAGCCATCTGGGTGAAGTATTTTTTTTCTGGGAAGGAATTTGACTACAGATTCAAATTTTTAAATAGATACAGGACTACATACTTCTTCAGTGAACTTTGGCAATTTGTGTCTTTCAGTGAGTTTGTCCACATTATTAAAGTTGTCATATTTATTAGCATAAAGATGTTCATAATATTTCCTCATGTCTTTTTGATCTCTGTGCTATCCATAGTAACCCCACATTCCTGATACTGGTAATATCTTTCCTCTGGTTTTTTTCTGATGTGTATAACTAGAGGTTTATTATTATTTTCAGAGAACCAACTATTAATCTCATTAATTATCCTCACTTTATTCTGTTTTAAATTTAATGATTACTCTTCTTGTCTTTGTTGTCTTTCCTCTACTTACTTTAGGTTTAGTTTTCTCTTCATTTTTAACTTCTGTAGTGAACATCTAGGTTATATATTTAGGAACTTTTTGTTTAAATAATAAATCAATGATATAAATTTTCCTCCAAGCACTGCTTTTGTGACATCCCACAAATTTTGACATACTGTGTTTATATTTCTAATAAGTTCAAATATTTTCTAATTTCTCTGATAAGTCTATCTTAGATCCATGGGGTATTTAGAAGTGGATTATTTAATTTCAATTATTTGGGATTTTCTAGATATCTCTCATTTTACTTCTAATTTATTTTTGTTTTAACATGAGAATATATTTTGTATGATTTCAATCCATGTCTTTATTGAGTCTTGTTTTATGATTTAGAGTATTTTAAATTTTGATAAATGTTCCACTTGAAAAGAATATTTATTTTTGTTATTTTTGAGCAGAATGTTATTTAAATGCCAATTAGGTCATGATAGTTGATGATGTTGTTCAATTTTCTCTCTCTTTATAGATTTTCTTTGTACTTGGTATTCAGTTACTAAAAGGGACATGTTGAAATCTTCAAGAATAATTGTGCATTTGTTAGACATTTTTCCTTTCAGTGTATTTTTCCTTTCAGTTCTCTTAGTTTTTATTTCATGTATTCTGAAAACCTGTTATTGGTTACAATATGGAATGTCTCTCTTTATCCCTAGTCATTCTTTGCTCTGAAATATGATACAAATGTAGCCAGTCTAACTTTTATTTGACTGGTATTTGCATAGAATATCTTCTACCACTTTTTTTTTTTTACTTTGATCCTCTCTGGATCTTTTTAAAACTGAGGTGTCATTTAGACAGCATATAGGAGAATATTACCTTTATATGGCAATTTCTGTCTTTTATTTGGTGTATTTAGAGCATTTATAAGTAATGCGATTATTAATATGGCTGAGATTAAGTCCATCATCTTGCTATTATTTTTTCTTTGTTCCATCTATTCTTTGTTCTTTTTTAAAATTTTCCCTGCCTTTTTTGGAATCAACTGTGTAGTTTTTATTTTTCTATTTACCTTTATTATTATCTTATTAGTAATACTTCATGTTTTGGTATTTTTAAAATGATTTTCTCAGATTTACAAAATGTTTGTCTTCAAATATTATACCATATCACTTTACAACAGTATACTTATATTACCCTACTTCCTTCCTTTGCAGTATTATGGTCATACATTTTATCTCTATGTATCTCACAGCCCCCACATTGTTATTATTTCTGCTTTAAACACTAAATTATCTTTTAATAAGCTTTAAAACAATTCAGTAAGAGGCTTTTATATTTACACTCTTATTTACTATTTCAAGTTCCCTTCATTCTTTGGTTTGGCTCTAAATTTCCATATAGTATCATTTTCCTTCTATCTGAAAAACTTCCTTCAGTGTGTTTTTACTGTGCATATCTGCTAACAATAGGTCCTCCCAGCTATTAGTATGGAAAAGTCTTTATTTTATTTCATTTTAAAAGCTATGTATGCTGGGTATAGAATTCTAGGTCTGCATTTTTTTTTCTTTCAGTACTTTAACTATGCTGCTCCATTATCTTCTGACTTGCATGGTTACTTAAAGGAAATCTGACATCATTGCTCTCATAGACTATCATCTATGTGTAATATGCTTTTGCTCTCTGGCTGCTTTTAAATGTTTCCCTTTATGACTGGTTTACAGAAATTTGAGTACAACGTGCCTTAGCATGGCTTACTTCATATGTATTGTTTTAGTGGACTGTTAATCTATAGTTTCAAACAAATTTGGAAAAAAAATCTTAGCATTATTTTTCCAAATATTTTTTCTGTCCTCTCTTCTTTCTTCACTTTCTCATAATCTAATTAAACATACGTTAGGATCCTTCATATTGTTCTACAACTTATTGATATTTTTTTTCCTTTTTAAATATTTTTCTTTCTATGCTTCACTTTGGATTTTTGTGCTTTTCGTTTTGTTTTGTTTTTTTGCTGTTTTCAAGTTTATACACTTCTGCAGTGTGTAAATTACTGTTAATCCCATTTAGTGAATTTTTTTCTTTTGGATCTTGTATTTTTCATGCCCAGAAGTTTTATTTGGACCTTTTATATATCTTCAATTTCTCTTATCCTCATTCTGAAGTTTTCTTTTATGTCTGAAATATGGATTCTGTTTATGATAGCCCTTTGTAAGTTCATATCTGCTAATTCTATCTCTGTAAATTCTGAGACTTTTTATGCCAGCTATTTTCCTGCTTCTTTGAATGTCTAGAAATCTTTCATTGAATGGTTAGCACTGTGAATTTTATGTTACTGGTACTGGATTTTGTTGTATTTATTTAAGTCTTTTTGGTCTTTGTTCTGAAATTTAAATTAAGCTATTTGAAATCATTTTGATCATGAAATAAAATTTGTGATTTTGATCATGAAATCAAATCATGAAATCAAAGTTGATCATTTTTAAGGTTGCTTTTAAGCTTTTTTAAAGTGAGTCCAGAGCAGCTTTTAGTCCAGAGAGAATTTGACTCCGCTATTGAGGAAATATCCTTCCGGTGAGGATACGTGATGAAATCTATATTAACAAGGTTTTTCTACTCATGGAATAAAAACTGTTTTTAGCCCTGTGTGAGCTCTGGCTTTGTTCCACCAACCTCTTTCTAGTTTTTCTGTCCCCAAACTTGAGGAGTTTCCTCCCATGCATGCACTGATCAATACCCAGTCAAAGACTCGAGGGAACCCCTCTGCAGTGCTCTAGGGCTGTTCCACTAGGCATCTATTTTCTGGCCCCAAATTCTAACCACCCATCCTCTGAAAATTCCCAACTCTGACTTTTCAACTCAGTAAAGCTGTTGAGCTTTGTTGGGGTTCTGCGTTGTAGCACTATGGACTGAAAACTCTCTTCAAGCAGTAAGGTGGGGCAACCATAGGGCTCACCTCATTTGTTTTACTCCTCTCCAATATCACCAATCTGTGTTGCTTGTTTTCCAAACTACGTAAATTGTTGTTTTATATATTTTTCTTGTTTTCCTTTGTTTAAGGTGGGCCAGTAAATATGGCCATTGTTACTGTTTCATGCCAGAAACCTCAGTGTGTCTATTTTTAACATAGGGGAAATTGCACAGCAACTGCTAATAATAGCTAGAAAATTATACATCTGCATTCAGGTATATTTAATACAAAGTCAAGAGTATTAATTCAAGGCCGGGCGCCGTGGCTCATGCTTGTAATCCTAGCACTTTGGGAAGCCGAGGCGGGCGGATTGCTTGAACTCAGGAGTTCGAAACCAGCCTGAGAAAGAGCGAGACCCCGTCTCTACTAAAAATAGAAAGAAATTAATCAGACAACTAAAAAGACATAGAAAAAATTAGCCGGGCATGGTGGCGCATGCCTGTAGTCCCAGCTTCTCGGGAAGCGGAGGCAGAAGGATTCCTTGAGCCCAGGAGTTAGAGGTTGCTGTGAGCTAGGATGACGCCACGGCACTCTAGCCCAGGCAACACAGTGAGACTCTGTCTCAAAAAAAAAAAAAAAAAAAAAAGGGGGGTATTAATTCAAGATTGAGTTCATACTGTTTTATGTATAATTTGATACAAATACATAGGATTGATATGTCTCAGGCCAAAGTTGGCTAAGAGACACTGAAAGAAGGAAGGGATTGAAATTTCCTCTAATGGCTCTTGTGCTTCTATTTGCTAATATTATGATGCCAAACTAAATTATAAGTTGTAACAATTTAGTTAAAATCAGCATATTATCAAAGGTGTCACTTCTAATTTTATTTACCATTTCCTTTAAAAAAAAAAAACCGCTCATTAATGTGATAACCTATGTTCAGAGCAGTATATTAGCTTCTGGGAGAACACAAGGAAAAAGTTAAACATAATCTCACCCACAAGGAACTTAGGGTATAATGTCATTCTAATATAAAACAGAATAAAATAAGTTCTATGACTGAAATAGATGGAAATTTCCATGAGCACACCGAAAAAGGAATGATTACTCTGACTTGGAGAAAGGACAGTTAACATTTATTGCATATTTTCTGTGGCTAGGCATCTGAAGTGCCTCATGGGTATTATTACCTTTAATCCTCAAATATGCTCTATGAAGTAGATGCTAATAATATCTCCATTTTACTCATAGAACACTGAGACCACAGAGGGTAAGTTTCCCAAAGTCATAGATTCAATAAATGGTACATTCAGAATTTGAACTCAGATAAGCTGATTCTAGACCCATTAATTGTGATAGAAATAACCCACAAATGTTACAATTGAGATGAGCCATGACAGATGAGTTTGGTTTGTGTACATGGCAAACAGAATATTTCAGGCCTCGGGAATGTCATGAATAACAACAACAAAAACACTGATGTAGCAAATATGTGGAATTACACAACTGAAGTTCAAGGAACAGGAATATTGTGGGAGTGATGGTGGAAAGATAGATATCATGATGACTCTCAAACATCACACAAAATAAAATTAATCTTCTTGACAGTTTGTAATTATGCATTTACTTCGGTGTTAATTTTTGTGTGAAAACTAATGACTTTGTAAGCTTCGAAAATTTCTAACCACAGCCTGATGCTCAAACAGAAAAAGCAACACATCGTGTGAAAATGTTTTCGTATTGCTTGCTCGGTTTATGCTAGAGTAGAAAACTAAAAATCACGACATTTTCCACTGCCAGGCAACTTCAGTGAGTGTACAACAAAGGATATAGAGATAGTAAAGCTATCTGACTCCACCTAAGGGAGATAATATACAAAAATCAAGGTAATTATAAACAAAGAAAACTTCCCGTGTCCATTAAAAAATAAATCATAAATAATATATTATATTTGGAATTGAGTGGTACTTTTTACTTTAAGTAAGTTTGTAATTTTTACTCTGTGATTTGGATTTTTTTCCCTTATCTCCATTTGGGGAAGCATATTGCCCCATGTTTGTATACTTTTACTCAATGAGAAGTAGATACAGGCAATTCTGATATTGAAGTAAGACAAAAGAATTTTATTTCGGAGTGACTTTCATTTTCCCCATGAAGACCACTCCTAATAATGACAATAATTAATAGTGTTTGAATGGGACTTCATGAGTTAGATTTAAAAGCACTTATTTCTTATTTAATTCTTAGAAAGAATCCATAAATCCCCATTTTATAGGTCATAAGAGGGGTGATATGACTTATTTCATTTTTCTTAGCTGGCAAATAGCAAGGATGGAACACAAAGAAATTCTGAGTTCATATTCTGTTCTCTCTCTTTCTCTCTCTCTCTCTCTCTCTCTCTCTCCATATGTGTGTGTATATATACATATATACATTATATATCATATCATATCATAATCTTTCCTCACAGCATCTCCAACAAAAGATAATACAGAAATTTTTAAAATAAAACTTTTGAGATAACAAAATCTGGCCGATGCAGAGAACAGAGAGTTTTAATTTCTCTGGTTGCCTTGCATTAAGGAGACAGTCAAGCATGTAGTCTGGAAGACAGTCTGAGGCCTGAAACTTGATAGAGAATGTCCTTCAGCTGCATACGACATGAACATCATCAAAAGCAACTGATACAGCATTGGGACTGTGAGGGTGCTAATGGACAAGTTCTTCCTGCACACACTACATGAAGATGATATGAAAAGTCAGTGTATTCCCCCAGCTATGACTGAATCCTGCCATTCAAGAAGCATATCGTTTATTTATTTACTTATTTACCAGAAAACATTACTTAGCACATACTATGGGCAAATCTTGGAATAGGCACTGGTAAGAAAAAAACAGTATAGAAAAAAATTTCCTTTCTACAAGAAAGTTATAAACTAGTAGAGAAGTGAAAATATGTACACAAGAAATTGCCATGCCAGATGATACATCACTCACATGACAGGAATGGCACAAGATAAACACAGAGGGAAGACTAACCTCTTCTGGCTGACATAATTAGACAAGGCATAATGAAACCGGCAGCCTTGTGCTATGCTTTGAGAGATGGATAAGACAGAAATGGCAGGAGTAGGTGGAGGGTATGTGCTGGAACAAAGATAAAATATAAGGTGTGGTCCAGGGAGAACATGGTGGTCCTCTTCAATTTAGGAAGCAGAAATCAGACCTCAAGACTGCTACAGTATCTGAAACTTCTAGGGATAAGTATCAGAGAGGAGAGAACTACACAGAGGCAGGCTTCACATGGCTGTAAGTCCTTGGGCCAAGGTGTGTCCTGTATATTTGCAAAAACTGATTCAGTAAAGCCTAGAAGAAGAAAGTAACTACAAGATTAAGAAAAAAAGTAGAAATACTGGAGGTTGCACTGTGTAGGGTGATAACGGAGTTCTGGCACAGCAAGAGTATAAAGACTCCAAAAAGCCCATGTCTTCGGGAATAAGGCCAGAATCTAAAATAGGCTACTTTGGATCCATCTCAATAAAACCTAAGCCTCAATATAATCAAATAGAGCTACCAGGATATTAAATGCTTTCTAGAACATTATTTAACAATCATCTATAATGTCCAGTGAATCATCAAAAACTACAAGACATGAGAAAAATGTAAAAATGTAACTCATAATCAAGAAAATCATTTGCTAAAAACAGATTCTGAAGTGAACCAGAAGTTGGAATTAGCAGACAAGGATTTTATAGCAATTGTTATATTTATATCCATGGACATAAAGAAAAGATGGACATAATGAATAAATTAATGGAGAATTTCAGCACAAAAATGGAAATTATTCAAAATTAAAATTCTAGACTTGAAAAAAATCATATTTGAAAATGTTTTTTAGGGGGGCTAAACAACTATTGGAGACAAAACAGAGATCCAGCTTAATTAAGGAGAGATTCATAGAAATGATCCAACCAGAAAAAAATGATAAATAAAAGATAGAAAAATATAAAGAATGCATCAGTAACTTGTGGTACATTTAAAGCAATCTAATATATGTTTAAATAGAGCTTAAAGCTCCAGAAGAAGAAGAAAAATAATAGTTGGGAAAATTTTTTGAAGAAATAATTATTGAAATTTTCCAACATTTAGTGAATCCATCAGCCTATGGATCCAAAAAGTTCAGCAAATCCTAAATGGGTTTTAACAAAGAAAACTACACCTAGTTCACTGTATCAGAAGTCCCCAAGATCACCTTCAGACTTGATGATTTGCTAGAAAATCTCAAAGGACTTTAAAAAGCTGTTCTGCTTACTGTTATGGTTTATTATGGAGAAAAGATACATGTTAAAATCAGCAAAGGGAAACGGCACATAAGGAAAAGTCTAGGAGAAGCACAGCACAAGCCTCCATGTGTCCTCTCCCAATGGAGTCACACACTTACTCTCCCTTCCCAGCCATAATGTGTGACAACACATGCAAAGCATTGCCAGCCAGGGAAATCCGTCAAGCCTGGGTGTCTAGGAGTTTTATGAAGAGTCAGTCATGTGGAAATGTAGCATCTGCATGACTGACTTCAGTTACCCAGACTCTAGGCCCCAAACCGAAAATAGGCATTCACCACACATCACATTGTTAGCATAAATTATTAGATCAAAGTATACCTCATGGCCCATGTCTTAATCTGATCCATTCTTGGATTCAGGGCAATCATAATGCATCACTGTAAGTTGCACATGCCCCCAGAGAACTTTTATAAATTTGGGTGCATAAGATTTCCATAAGTGTGCCCCATGAGCCTCAGGAACTAGGATGAAGGGACATTGACCCATAGCTACTTCAGCCTTTACGTGTAATAAAATAGCCGAGAGGCCCTTGTGTCAGGGTGCAAGCCTTTCTGAATGCGGGGTTCTAACATTATCCATCATTTGTTGAGTCATCCTAACCCACTCGACTAAAACCTCATCTTTCCAGGCTGACTCCCATCCCTTGCCTTCCTCCTGGAAGAGAATTTTCTCTAATCTGTTGATTCTGGTTCGTGAACCTTTTTCCTCTAAAAGGTGATTGCTCATTAAAAGTGAATCCATCCAGCTTGTCTCACAATGTCTCACCTATCTTCCTAGAGTCTTTTTGTTTCTTGTGGGCCAATGTTGTTTAATCCACAATGCATGTTGTTCAGTGAGGATACATGTTGTACCCAACAAATGTTGGTTTCTTCATGCTAGGGTTAGATGAGTGGTTGTCACACCTGGATGTAATTTTGTCTGAATATGCCATAAGGTCTCCCATAACCTTCGTCGTCTCAGTATAGGGCTGTTTCCCTGGGGAATTAAGACTCAAAATGTAAAGCCTACTACTTCATTCTCTTCATAAATCCATCACGTTCTCTTATTCTGTTTAGCAGTTTTTCCTCCCACAAAAACAAGGGTGATATGTATTTGTACATAGCACATTGAACATGCAGTTGCTATATTTTGTCTGTTACAACCATGGACCTTTCTAAGCATTTGGTTATCAAGGTTTATAGCTACATAGGATTCAGTATGCTGGAAGTTGTATATCACATGGTTTAATGATCTGGTATGGAGTTGTTCCTAATAATTTCTTCCTAAATGGTATCCTTTGTAACTGGAAAAATAGGAGTCAAGGATATTCACGAATTATTAGAATTCCACTTAGCCTTCAGCAATTGGCCTACTTCATCATCATATCATATGACCAAAAAGTCTCCCAGAGCAATGCATTCAGGGGTGCAGGCTTCCATTCCATCTTGTCAAGGTCAGAAAACAGGGGTAGTCTTGACAACTGTATGAATTCAGCATTTTGAGTGTCTGGTATAATTGTGCTAAGGGACATTCTTGTTCCTTGAGCCTCTCTCAAGGTACCAATATAATATTGGAGTCCCTCTCACATAATCCATTTATTCATTCCTCTGCCTTGGCTACTATTTTTTCATCTTTCAGTTTGTCATAGATGTTAACCCAAACATTTCCACAACTGGAAGGGACATTAGGCTTAGACACTTTGCTGGTCCAGATTGCTGGCAGCAATATCAGTCTAGCAAGTGTCTACTCTCAGTCCATTCCTCTTCACAGGGTGCCATTACATAGGTACAGAAGTAGTGGACTATCTTGACCACTAGGCAATACAGTTCCATTCACCGTTGACCCCAATTTTCCCAGATGGGGTGAAGGCACAATCCATTTCATCAGACCTTTAAGAATTCTACAAGAGATGTTTAAAGATGTAGTTGCAGTTTCCTGCTTAGGGATTATCCCTGTGTCCGACTTTCACAGTTGCAGCCCTGGTCCTATAACCACTGTACCAGGTAGGAAGAAAGAAAGTCAAGGGGGTGTGGGAAAGAATTGAATTGTCATACCAGCATCCCCCACCACCATCTATTCTTCAGATTTCCTACAAAAGTGGAGAAATTTATCTAGCGTGGACCCTTCCCTGGCTCCCCTCATGTTAAGTGTGAACACACACTTGCTCAGTTTTGTAAGCCAGACTTTCATGCTTTTATCTCCTCCTATTTTAGATCAAAAAACAGTTTCAATTGTGTTTTCCAATTTTCTATCAAACCACTGCCCTGAGAATGACATACAATATGATATACCTGTTTGATGTGATATCTCTTTGTCCATAAGTATACACTATGGGTTATAAAGTGTGTCCCTCGGTCTGAAGTAATATACCTCAGCAATCTCAATTGCTACAGTACCTTTTGTGGCTGTTCTTTATGGTGTTTTGAGTATTTGCATCTACCACCCAGGCCAGAGTAAGCATCTATTCCTTTCAGAATCCCTTATATCCTCCTGGATCTACTGGTAGTGGTCCAGTGTCATCTACTTGCCCGCTATATGCAAGGCCTTCGCCTTAGGAATCTGCCCTATAGCCACCTGTAGTCTCTGTCTCCCTCCTTGGCAGATAGGACAGCTCAGATAGGCATTTGTGCCTCAGGCAATGCAAGAGGACTATGCCAATGATCAGCCCATCTCTGCATTTCTGCAGCTCCTCCATATCCACTCATCCCATGGACCAAGGTAGCCACCTCAAGAAAGGGCACAAGGATGGCTACTTGCAGATTCTAATCATCTTCTAATCCTGCAAAGGAGGACTAATGGGTATTAACATGTCCTACTTTAATTTACTGCTTAAATTCCCCTAGTGATTTCCATAGAGCCATGCCCCATATGGCATCTGCTTAATTGTCCAGTTTTTTCCATGTTTCCATGAGTCAGAATTTCCAAGGATTCTGATACAAAATAAACAGAAATGTGGGCAGTTATAATGCAAAGCTCTGAATAGTTAGTTTACCAACAGCCCTAAAGTAAAACTTTCAATACTGGATCATGCACTATTTTTTGTGGATAAGCCTTCGGGCAAACAATGCAGCCTGACACCTGATAACTGAAAACAGGGCATGTCTCTTCACATTGAGTGTTTAGCTTACTGTATGGCAAAGGCAGTGTTTGACAAAGTGCCCAAGCTGCAGCTAACACACACACATTCTTCTTAATAGTAATTATAGAATCTTTAATTAATCAAATTCAAGCACAAAAAGATAGTCGAACCTCAATCACCTGAAACACAACCAAACTATAGTAATAATGAGTCATATCTTCTCACAAACACATATTTTAAAAACCTAAATTTTCAAATTTTGAGAGAACTCTTCATATGTTTTTTCATAGAAGGAATATTACTCTTATTTTACACAAAATTCGAACCTAGCCCATGGCAGAGTAAACACAATAAATTATAAGGAACAATGGGACCAACGATAGCTGATACTCACTGGAGAAAAACAGTAGTTTAGAGCTTGAATGAAGAAGTCATAAAAATAATTATAAAAAACAAAAATTTAAGAATTTACAAAAACCAAAAATATGGGAATGTTTATTGAGGAACTAAAACACTTTGCACTTAAAGAAAATGCTGAAGTACAAAAAGGGGTAAAAATTGTGCTTTAATATCTCAGTTCAAGAAATTAAGATCAAGTGTAACACATTTTAGAAAATAAATAATGTATGTGCGAAATTTTGGCATTTAAATGTATAAGTTTCTGTTACTTAGAAAATGAACTCATGTGCATTCTACCACAGCCAGATGATCGTGTGCTACTTTTATTAAATATATGTCTGTTTAGCTCACACACAACTCATGTATGCATTCACACACTACACACACTGTGAAAAATTGATTGACTATCAAGCCATGATAAGAAAACTCATTCTCAAGTTGTACATATCAATTATTTTCTGGATCATGGAAAATATTTTTTTCTCCTTCAGAAAACCATGTCAAACACATCTTTGCATCTTATATTCTGGAAAATATGGCAAATATCTTGCAATTAAAGAAGAATAAGATATTGAATTTTTAAAGGAATTGATAATTTTTGACACTAAGAAACCTGGTGACCATTTTCAGTTTAAATGGCAGAGGAAAAATGTAATAGGCAACTCCAGCCATTAGAGAAATATTAACAATTAATAGTTTATAAATCTCTAACAGCTCTTTTGCTATGACACATGTGTGTACACACAGTAGTTTATTTTTGAAAGATCACCAACTGCTTATAACTAGGCTGTCAAAAATCATCACAACAAGAGTTCCTAATCGTCTCCCAGAAAGGAATCAATTCCCTGCGATTATAACCATTGCATAAACAGCTTGTTTGCCTGAAAATATCATTTTCACACAAACTTCTACTGAATGACTGTTGCTTTGAAGTTCCAAAGCTAGCTGCAGAGGCTAGATTCAGAGATTTCCTTCCAAATGCCAAATGCCCTGTTTCTGCTTAACAGATTTTTTTCCTTAGAACATAAAATAAAATTAAACATACAACTAACAAATTTATTAACGATTCAAAAAAGAAAATCTGGTAAGACTACAGCTCATCAAGTTATCAGTGATGTGACTAATGGAATGATCACATAATAACTGCATATATGGTTTTGGTCCAAAATATTTATGATGTATTTGTTAAGGTACCTATCCAAGGTCTCTAATGACATGAAGTCAATGAGACAGATTGTTACCGTGGAAGGTCAGGTTCATACCATCCAAGTAGCTCATTTTGCAGATGAGCAAACAGAGGTACAAAACTTAGCCAAACCAGTGTGAGAATAAAGACACACTCTCTTTCAGGTCCAGGTAATGTCTACCACATTATTCCATCACTCTGAAAGCAGAATCAACATGTATTACAAATCAGATGGCCCAAAATCAAATTCATTAAAGCAGTAGTCCCCAACCTTTTTGGAACCAGGGACCAGTTTCATGGAAGACAATTTTTCCATGGATGGGGGCACGGGGCTGAGCTCAAGCTATGATGCGAGTGATGGGGAGCAGCTGTAAATACAGATGATGCTTTGCTTGCTGGCCCACTGCTCACCTTCTGCTGTGAGGCCTGGTTCCTAAGTTTCATGGAAGACAATTTTTCCATGGACAGGGGATGGGGGTTATGGGCAATGGGGAGGCAGAGCTCAGGCAGTGATGCGCAGCCCGGTTCCTAACAGGCTGCGGACTGGTACCCAGCGGCAGCCCAGGGGTTGGGGACCACAGCCTTAAAGGAGCCTGACGAGTAGTACAAATGAGTGCAGTGGACCACACAAGTTCAGTGCTAAATAGAGGTAAAGATCACTAGGGAGCAATGGTGACAGCAAACTGAAAAGAGCCGCCTTGGTTAAGAGGCAGCCATGACTCAGCTCCATCCAATTGTTACCAGGAGGGATGAGAGCCCACCAGATCTTCCAGTTTTTTAAGAGAGTTTGGAAATATAAATTTCTTTTTAATATCTCCAGATTTTTAAACATTGGTGCATTAGTCCACTTTGCATTGCTATAAAGGACATACCTGAAGCTGGGTAATTTATTTTAAAAAGAGGTCTATTTGTCTCATGGTTCTTCAGACTGTAAAAGATGCATGGCACCAGCATCTGCTTCCAGTGAGGGCCTCAGGAAGCTTCCAGTTAAGGTAAAAGGGGAAGGGGTAGCAGGTGTGTCACATGGTGAGTGAGGAGCCAGAGAGAGAGGAAGGGCTGCCAGGCTTTTCTAAACAACCAGCTCTTACGTGAACTAATAAAGTGAGAACTCACTTATTACATCAGGGAGGGCACCAAGCCATTCATGAGGAATCTGCCTCCGTGACCCAAACACCTCCCACAAAGCCCCACCTCCAACACTGAGGATCAAATTTCAACAGGAGATTTGGAGGGAACAAGCATCCGAACTATATCAATTGACAATTATTTTAATATAGGATGATTGCAGGAAGACCTCAGAGTAGAAAGCATCAGGGATCTGTCTCCCCACATAGACGGCAATTACTCTGGTAGAATCCGTCTGATGTAACTATTTTGGAACTCTGGCATCTACTGAAGGTTTGCAGCTTCCAGGGGAGGCTTGGGCAGTATATTGTGGCTTAAATTTGGTCAATTTCGGCTCTTATATGAACAGGAAATATCCATTCCCTATTGCCCAACCCTCAGCCCCTACCCCTGGCAGGGAGCCTTGCACATTTTCCTGGAGCAGCTTGCATGCGGCTTGTGAGAGCCAGGGTATACAATAAGGACCGTATCCTCTAAACATTGCCGATATGTTTTCTATTCACTGAGCGCTATTTCTGATCATGGAGGTACAGAAAAATGGGTGGGCAGCCATTGTTGCATACACACCTCCCTTGCTGCAACCACCTTCCCTTCTGTCTGAAGCAACTTTGGGGGAATTTAAAGTGTCAGTGCCCCCCTTCCTTTTTATCGTTTTACCCTTTTGGATGCCATACATTACAGACTAGGACATACAAAATGAAAGGTAAACATTGTCAATTATAAAAGCTAATGTTATTGTAAAAATAGTTTGTAACTCCACAATCCTAATCCTTTCAGGTTGATATTCACCACCATGAAAACACACAAAAGTAAAAAAACTCACTGGTAAAGTAATCAAACAAGGAGGAAGAGAAAAGAATTAAATGGCACCACTACAGAATTCCATCACACCCCAAAGACAAACAGAAAAAAAGAAACAACGAATTCATAAAACAACTAGAAAACAATTAACAATGTGACAGGAACAAAACCTCACATAACAATATTAACTTGAATGTAAATGGATTAAATGCTGCACTTAAAAGAAATAGACTGGCTGAATGGATAAAAAAGGAAAACCATGATACAATTATACCCTGCTTAAAAGAAATTCAACTTACTTCTAAAGACACACATAAACTGAAAGTAGAGGGGTGGAAAAAAATGTCTTGCTAACAAAAACCATAAGCAAATAAGAATAGCTATACTGATATTCGATAAAACAAACATTAAATCAAAAACAGTAAAAAAAAAAGACAAAGAAAGTTATTATATAATGATAAAGGGATCAATTTAGCAAGAGGATATAACAAATCTAAATGTATATGCACCAACACTGGAACACCCAGATTTGTAAAAACGGATGTTACTAGATCTGAAGAGAGAGAGAGGGAGCAATATAATAATAGTGGGGCACTTCAACAGCCCATTGTCAGCATTAGACAGACTATCTAGACAGAAAATCAACAAAGAAACATTAGATATAAATTGGACTTAACAGACATTTACAGAACATTCTACTCAACAACTACAGAATACACATTTTTTTCATTAGCACATGGAACACTCTCCAAGATAGACCAAATGTTAATCCATAAGACAAGTCTCAAAAAATTTTTAAAAATTGAAATCATATCAAGTATTTTCTCAGACTATAATGGAATAAAACTAGAAATTAACACCAATAGGAACTTTGGAAACTATGTAAATAGTTTGCGGAATGGACTCCTTGAACATTTCTTGTAGGGCTAGTCTAGTGGTGATGAATTCTCTCAACATTTGCATGTCTGCAAAAGACTTTATGAAGCTTAATATTGCTGGATATAAAGTTCTTGGTAGGCAGTTTCTTTATTTTTTGTTTGTTTTTTGTTTTTTACTTCTTTCAGCACTTTGGATATATCATCCCATTCTCTTCTGGTCTGTGAGATTTCTGCTGAGAAGTCCGCTTTAAGGCTGATAGTGTTTCCATTATAGGTGAAGAGATTCCTTTTCTCTTGCTGATTTTAGAATTTGTTCTTTCATTTTTACTTTAGCCAGTCTGATTATAATATGCCATGGTGAACTCCTTTTTGCATTTCATTTGCTTAAGGATTGCTGACCCTCCTGTATCTGGATATCGAAATCTCTTGCTGAACTTGGGAAGTTTTCATCTACTATTTTGTTAAACAGGTTTCCTGAGCCTTTTAATTTCTCTTTAATCTTTCTTCCCCCTCAGGAATACCAATAATTCATAAGTTTGGTCACTTTATGTAGTCCCAAATGTCTTGAAGTCTTTGTTCATTTTTTAAAAATTCTTTTTCCTTTGTTTTTGGCTGGCTGGAATATTTCAAAACACCTGTCTTTAAGTTCTAAAATTCTTGGAGTTGGAGCTTTGAATGTATTTTGTATTTCTTTTAATGAAATTTTCAGTTCTAGAATTTTTGTTTGATTTTTTGGATGATATCTATTTCTCATTCATATCCTGAATTGACTGTCTGATTTCTTTGTATTGGTTTTCATGTTTCTCTTGCATATCATTGAGCTTCTTTAAAATCGATATTTTGAATTCTTTATCTGGGATTTCAAGGATTTCTTTTTCTTTAGGACCTGTTGCTGCAGAATTGTTGCATTCCTTTAAAGTGTCACATTACCTTGCTTTTTCATGTTTCCTGTGTCTTTACATCAATTTCTGCACATCTAGCATAACAGTCTCTTCTTATTTTTGAACTTATTTTGTTGGGTGGGTACTTTATTCTCAAAGATTTGACTATCACATTGGTTGGGTATGGCCTTTTGGAACTGCTTCTGGTTACATCAGTAATGAAGACTCTGTATGATTTCTTTGGCTATAGTGTTAGCAGTATCAGTGATTCCTTCAATGAGTTAGGATGCAGGGGTTTTTTTTTTGGGGGGGGGCCATGGTGAAGTTTTGCTGGGGACTGGAATGCCAAGTGGGCCCATATTTAGGTTTTAGTAGTAGTTGTGGTAAGCTAAGCATGTCTATCCTTGTGACCTGGGGCAGTGTATGATGACACTTGTGCTGGTGGTTGCAAGTAAGCCATTTGTTGGGCCTCCAGGTGGCCTTCCTACATGCTGGCGGCAGTAGTGGTGTAACGGGTGGGTTAGCAGGATCTCCAGCTCCTGGGTGGCTGGAGTGGGACAAGTGATGGTAGTAGCAGTGGAGGTAAGATGCTCTTCTCATATCTAACCACTCATCTCTTGTGTTGGCAGTGGTTTCAATGAGATGGGCAGTCTAGCCCCCAGGACAGTAGGTGGAGTTTTCAGGTAGAAGCCAGCTGAGATGGTAGTGGCAGGATATTATGCCTGACTTCTGTACCCTGGGAGAAGTTATCAGGTATCCCAGGTGTTGGTTTGGGTTGTGGAACACCCAGGAGCCTAGATTGTGCACTCTGTCTGGGGTGAAGGGCAAAGCTGGGCAGAGCTGGGCCTGGCAAGCTGTGCTCAGGCCCTCTAATGGTGAGTGCATGTACTAGCCATGATGGGCTACAGGATAGTCCTCAGTCCCCTGGTGAAATGCTTGAGTGAGGGGCAACTGCTGCTGAGCTGAGGTCTTGCCATGTGGGGGTGGCATGGTCCCAGCAGCCCCAGCTTTGGCCAGAGGGAGGGGGAGTTACATACCTCTCATAATCCAGTTCCAGTGGGGCTCCTTCCTTCATCATGTCAGTCACAGCTAACCCAGCTTTTCAGTTAGTCTCAGTAGTTTACACCTAACCCATAACTCCCTGGGCCTTAGGAGCCACTCCTTGGCTCAAAACCAAGCCTCTATGGCATCTCATGCTGCTTAGGTCCCAGGGGAAGTGCTTAGTGTCAGCATCTAGAGCTCATATCATGCTTGCTTCTCAGTCCTGCTTGTAGGAACCCATCCCACACTCGAGCCACAATTTAGCAAGCTGCATCTTCAGTTTCCCTAAAGCCTAGGACTAGTGCCACTGATTCACAGACCACGTAGAGTTTGTTAAGAGCTAGGATCAAGAATGGTATCTTATGGTAGCTACTTAGTCCTCAGGAAGGAATGGAACACTTCCTGGAGCGGTTCATTCTCACAGTCTGCTGGCCATTCTCTAAGTTAGATTCAGGACTTGGGAGGGTCAAGGTGGTCTCCTATGGCCTGGATTCTATGATTCCCTAGTGGGAAAGTGAACCACAGACTCTCCATCACCCTCTCTGATATTGTAGATTCACTCCCAGTTTCAGGCTGTTCCCATACATACAGGCTGCCTGTTTTTTTTTTCTCCTTCCTAGATTTTAAAGTTTTCTTTTGCTTTTTTTTGAACTTCCATATTCCCTCTTGGATAAAATATTCAAAGTGTGATTGTCCACACATTGCTGTGGCTCTTCTAAGTGGACGAGGCATGCTAGAAATTCTTCTGGTCAGTCATCTTAAAATAGACTTTAAGTCAAAATTGGTCATAAGGGTTATAAGAGACAAAGAAGGACATTATATATTGATAAAAGGTTCAATACATAAATAATATACAATAATTATAAATATTTATGCACCTAATAACAAACCATCAAAATATATAAAGCAAAAATTGACGGGTTTGAAGGAAGAAATAGTTTCACAATAATGGTTGGAGACTTTGATACCCCCACTATCAATAATTGATAGAACAACTGGACAGAAGGTAAGTCAAGAAACAGAGGACTTGAAGAACAGAATAAACCAACTAGATGTAACAGACATATGTAAAACACTTTACCCAACAACAGCAGCAAACACATTTTTCTCAAATACACATGAGACATTTTCTAGCATAGACTATATATATGTTAGGCCACAAACGAAGTCACAATAGATTTTTAAAAAATATCATACGAAGTATTTTCTCCATTCACAATGGGATGAAGTTAGAAATCAATAACAAAAGGAAAATTTAAAATGTTACTAATTTAAGGAAATGAAACAACATACTCTTAAGCAACCAATGAGTCAAAAAATAAATTACAAGGTAAATTAAAAAATACTTATTAAGATGAATGAAAATGAAAACATAACATATTAAAACCTATGGGACACAGTGAAAGTAGTGCTATGGAGGAAAATTTTAGATATATATGCTTACATTTAAAGACCAAAAAAGATCTCAAATCAATAACCTAACTTTAGGACTTAAGGAACTAGAAAAATAAAATTAATCTAAATCCAAAGCTAGCAAAAAGAAGGAAATAATAAAAATCAGGAAAGAGATAAACAAAGTATAAAAAAAACAATAAGAAAAAAATCAACAAAATCAAAAGTTGGTTCCTCTAAAAGATCAAAAAAATTCACAAATCTCTAGCTAAATTAAGAAAAAAAAGAAAACTCACACTACTAAAATCAGAAATAAAAATAGAAGTATTACTACTAATTCTATAGAAATATAAAGGATAATAAGAAATTATATGCCGACGAATTGCATAACCTAGATGAAGGGACAAATTTGTAGAAAGAGAAAACTTCCTAAAACTAAATAATGAAGAAATTACAAAAGCTGAGTAGACCTTTAACTAGTAAAGAAATTGAATCGGTAATCAAAAATATGCCAACAAAGAAAAGTCCTGTGCCTACTGTCTCCACTGGTGAAATCTACCACACATTTAAAGAAAAACTAACAACAACTTTTCAAAAAATTGAAGAGGAGGAAATACTTCCAAACTCATTCTATGATGTCAGCATTACTCTGATACCACGTTAGACAAAGGTATGACAAAAAAAGAAAACTACAGAACAACATCTATTAAGAACATGATACAAAAATCCTCAACAAATTATTAGCAAACTGAATTTAGTAGCATATTAAAAGGATTATACACCATGTCCAGGTAAGATTTATTCCTGGAATGCAACAATAGTTCAATATATAAAAAATTAATCAATGTAATGCACCACATTAACAGAATAAAGAAAAAACACAATCATCTTAACAGATGCAGAAAAAGCATTTGACAAAATTTATTAAAGTATCAGGATACAAAGTCAACACACATAAATCAGTAGCATTTTTATACACTAACAATGAACAATCTAAAAAGAAAATTAAGATAATAGTTTCATTTACAATAGCATTAAAAAGAAAAAAATACAGTCATTCCTCAGTATACATCAGGGATTTGTTCCAGGACCCCCATGTATACCAAAATCCGCACATACTCAAGTTCTGTAGTTGGCTCTGCAGGAGCCACGCCTCTGAATATGCAAGTTGCACAGCTCATGAGTGTGAAACCTCATTGTGTTTTCAATCTGCATTTGGTTGAATAAAATCCACATATAAATGGGTCTGTGCAGTTCAAACCTGTGTTATTCAAGGGTCAACTGTACATAGGAATTAACTTAGTCATAGAGATAAAGGACTTGTATAATCATAACTACAAAACATTGCTGAAACTGAAGACATAAATAAATGGAAAGACATCCCATGATCATAGATTATAAGACTTAATATCATTAAAATATCAATACTACTAAAAGCCAGATGTGATGCAATCCCTGTCAAAATCCCAACAATGTTTTTTTGCAGAAATAGAAAAATCCATCCTAAAATTCACATGGAATCTCAAGGAATGCCAAATAGCCAAAATAATTCTGAAAAGAAGAACAAAATTGAAGGATTCACACTTCCTAATTTTAAAACGTACCCAAAGCTATGATAATCAAACAGTGCAGCAATGGCATAAAGACAGACATATAGACTAATGGGGTAGAATAAATAGCCAAGAAATAAACCCTCACTTATACAGTCAAATGATTTTCAACAAGGGTGCCCAGACTATTTGATGGGAAAAGGACAGTCTTTTCAACAAATAGTTCTGAGAAAACTAGATACCCACATGCAAAAAATGAAGTTAATGGTACTTGCCTAACACCATATACAAAAATTAACTCAAAATGGATTAAAGACCTAAATGTAGGAACTAAAACTGCAAAACCCTTAGAAGCAAACATAGGGCAAAACTTTTACAACATTGGATTTAGCAATGATTTCTTGGATAAAACACTAAAGGTACATGTAATAAAAGAAAAAATAGACAAATTGGACTTCATGAAAATTAAAATATTTTGTGCATCAAAGCATACTATCAACCAAATGAAAAGGCAGTCACAGAATTGGAAAAGATATTTGCAAATCACGTATGTAATAAGAAATTAATATCCAGAATATATGAGGAAGTCCTACAACTCAACAGCAACAACAAAAAAACAAAACCCAATTGAAAAATGGGTAAAGGACTTGAATAGGCATTTCTCCAAAGAAGATATATGAATGGACAATAAGCACATGAAAAGATGCTCAATATCATCAATCATTAGGGAAACATAAATCAAGATCTCAATGAAATTCCACCTCACATCCATTAGTATGGCTACTACATAAAAAAACAGTAAATAACAAGTATTGGCAATAATGTGGTGAAATTGGAGCCCTTGGGCGCTGTTGTTGGCCATGTAAAATGGTACAGCTACTACAGAAAACAATATGGCAGTTCCTCAAGTAGTGTCAGTAGATTTGCCATATGATCCAGCAATTCTGGATATATACCCGAAATTATTGAAAGTGGGGCTGAAAGAGACATTTGTACACCCATGTTCATAGCAGCTTTATTCACAATAGCTAAAATGTGGAAGCAACCCAAAAATGTTTGTCAAAAAATTAATGGATAAGCAAAATATGTTATTACACACAATGGAATATTATTCAGCCTTTAAAAAGGAAGGAAATTCTATCATACCGTGGATGAACTTTGAGGACATTGTGCTTAGCGAAATAAGCCAGTCACAAAAAGACAGATACTGTATGATTCCACTTATATGAGGTCCCTAGAGTAGGCAAAATCATAGAGCCAAAGAATGGTGGTTGCCAGAGGAGAGGAGGTAATAAGAAGATATTGTATAATGGCTACAGTTTCAGTTTTGCAAGATGAAAAGACTTCTGGAGGTGGGTGCTGGCGCTGGTTGTACAACAATATGAATGTACTTAATATCACTGAACTATATGCTTAAAAATACATAAAATGGTAAATGTTATGTTATATGTATTTTACCAAAATAAAAAATATTTGGGAAAAAAATGCAAACCTCTCTGTCCAAAGATATTTAACCCAAAGTCAGCCAGAAGCATAGGAATTTATGATCTCTGATTTAAATAATTATCTGCTATAATTAGACTCCAGCTGCTCCCTTTTCCTCCCTCTTAGTTCTGCCAAATGTTTCATCTCTCACCTCTCCATCTTTTGCATAGAGTTCTCCTGCTCATGTGTGAGAAAGTGGTTTATGCACATAATAAAACATGTCCTCATAAATTCATCCCTCCTTTGTATAACACAAACAGATTCAATGTCATCTTCTCAGAAGGATGGAAGTTTATGTGTAGGCCCCAGAGTACCCCCTGAAGGCTGGCAATACAAGAAAAGGCTGTCTCAGTCCATCTGTGAGGCCCAAAATAATGCACAAAATAGACTGTGCATGGTAAATTGAAGTATTTATTACCACACAGGCAAAATGTACAAGCCAAAGAGAATCAAGCCACACTTTAGCCTTGTTCTTTGGAGTTTCTCAGCCTCTATATCTATTTCTTGATGAGCAAATGTTAATACAGAGTCATATTGCCTGCACAGTACAGGTAAGATTTCAACAAAGTAAAAGTTTCAGGTTCAATTCCTATTCTTTCTGACAAACTTAGAGGTTACTTCCCTTTGAATCTGGATTGAAAATACGGTGAACGTTCAACTTTTTTATGAGTTTCTCAACACACTGCATTCTTGGACCTCCACGATCAAACACAAGCAAGTTATTCACAGTGTATATTAATGAAAAACAGAAAAAGTTACAGAGATAAGAGAAAGGATAAAAACAAGTTTATATTACTTTATAATATTTTGAATTTATGCCCACTTCTGACTATAGGTGAAATTATTACAGAGCAATATATTCTTTGCTGTCTTTGAAAGTACATCACACTAAACTGAACAGCATCTCATAGAATAAATACAAGTAGATAGTAAAATAGAAAGATGGTGTAACCTTATCTTTATTAAGAGACATACAAAATAATATATCACATTTCACCTTTCAAATTTATTTTTAAAAAGGTTGTTTAATGATAATCAAAAATTCTCACAAGAATACAGAGAAATGTGTACAGGTAGAGTATTTCTAATCCAAAAATCTGAAATTCAAAATACTCCAAAATCCAAAATTTTTTGACTGCTAACATGATGTTCAAGTGGGAAATTCTATACCTGACCTTGTGTGATGGATCACAGTCAAAACACAGGCACACAACACACAAGTTTCTTCAGTATCCTCAAGGGAAAAAAGACCCTCCCAGGCCCCTCAGCTGCAATATGTCTTTTCCACACACATCCAGATTCCCCAGCATATGCACACCCATAAAACATAATAAAATGGCATATGTGCAGGGTGGATGTTCTCCACAATGCCCCACCTGGGGCCAAGAGCTACATACACCAGTCACTGTTGGTTTTCACTTATTCTCTGCTCTCTGGTGTAAAGAAATTGTTGAAAACATCAAAAAGGTCTGCAGATACCCCTATGAGTAACAGTGATTTTAAAAAAAAAAAAAGACATTCATGTTTGCCTATAGCACAGAAAGTCAAGCTGTTGGAGAAACTGGACAGTGATACAAGCATGAGAAGTCTTACAAAAGTGTATGCTGCCGGGATGACCACCATATGACCCAAAGAAACACAAGGATAAACTGTTTAAATTCTATCCTGAAAGTGGTAAACAGAAGTTAAGGAAACATAGAAAAACACTGCAGGAAGATCCTGATTGTGTATTGAAAGAGTAGATCCATCAGCACTGCAGTGAACACGTGCCACTTAATGGCATGCTGATCATGAAACAAGCAAAGATCAGATCACAATGAACTGAATAGTGAAAGGAACATGAATATTCAACAGGCAGGTTGTGGAAATTTAAGAAAATACATGGTATTACATTTTTAAATATTTGTGGTGATAAAGCACATTTTTAAATATTTGTGGTTATCATGAAGCAGTGGAGAAATTCATTGATTAGCTTGCTAAAGTCATTGCTGATGAAAATGTGATGCCAGAACAAGTTTAAAATGCTGATGAAACATCACTGTCTTGGCATTTATACCCTCAGAAAAACACTGTCTACAGCTGATGAGACAGCCCCTACAGGAATTAAGGATGCCAAGGACAGAGTAACTGTGTTGGGATGTGCTAATGCAGCAGGCATGCAAAAATGTAAACTAGCCGTGATAGGCAAAAGCTGACATCCTTGCTATTTTCAAGGAGTGAAGTTTTACTCGTCCATTATTATGCTAACAAAAAGACATGGATCATGGAGCAAATATTTTCTGATTGGTTTCACAAATATTTTGTACCAGTGGCTTGTGCTCACTGCAGGGAAGCTGGACTGCATGATGAATGCAAGATTTTGTTATTCCTTGACAACCGTTCTGCTCAATCTCCAGCTGAAAGTCTCACCAAACTTAACATTTATGCCATTTACTTTCCCCCAAATGTGACTCCATTAATTCAGCCATGTGAGCAGGGTATTCTTATATCAATAAAGAGTAATATAGAAACACTTTCCAGAACAGCATGTTAGCAGAAATGAACAGAGGCATGGGTGTGGAAGGTTTTCAAAAGAACTTTAGCATGAAGGATGCTACTCCCAGCTACTTGGGAGGCTGAGGTAGAAGGATTGCCTGAGCCCAGGAGTTTGAGGTTACAGTGAGCTGTGATCACACCACTGTACTCCAGCCCAGGTGACAGAGCAAGACCCTATTTCTAAAAAATAAATAAGCAAATAAATAATAAATAATAAAATGATGGTGCTCCAGTTGTTCATTCATTGACTGATGGTGAAATAGCTGAAGTGGTTCTGAATCAAGGTGATCGTGATGACAGTGGCGATGAAGTTGACATTAACACTGCAGAGTAAGTGCTTATCAATGACGTGGTGAAAATGATGGTCTCATTGAAGGACTAGAGCAGGGTGCATTCATAACAAAACAATAAAGCGTGTCAGTTTACAAAACAAAGGGATGCTTCTAAGACAAAAACTGTGGTTAATGAGGCAGATGACTCTGGAGGAAACATTTTTTTAAAAACCATCCAGCAGAATGCCTGCTCATTCCCCAGAGGACCCATTTTCTGGTCCTTCAATTGCTTCTGATGTTTCTTCTCATCTAGAAAAATAAGATGCAATGTACAGCAACCTTTTAATCAAAACACAGCATCGTAAGTGAGGACAGAAAGCTTGCTGTTTGTCGTTGCTGTTGCAGCTGACGCAGGTATTCTGGTGATGTACTATGCTGCTCAGTTACTCAGAACACATTGTTTCCGCACTGCATTAACGATATGTTATATTTTTTACTGTTAAGTATTTATGTGTGAATTTAAGTTTAAGAAAATGATTGCTTATCGGTAGCATATAAATTCAGAGTCAAGAATGATGGTGACATAACACCAAACAACCATAGATTGTCCACATGGGTGACTGAGATAATGACGCCATTGCTTTCTGATGGTTCAATCAATATATGGCAAACTTTGTTTTGTGCACAAAATTATTTAAAATATTATATAAAATTACCTTTAGGCTATGTGTATAAGGTGCCTATGAAACATGAAATTTGTAGTTAGACTTGGGTCCCATCCTCAAAATATCCTATATATGCAATATTCCAAACTTCAAAAATATCTGAAATACAAAACACTTCTGGCCCCAAGCATTTCAGATAAGGGATATTCATCCTGTATTCCCACGTACTACCAGAGAAGAGGGCAATTTACATGCCTGAGAGAAGAGTAATTTGGTGGTAGTCTCAAAAAGGCTTAGAAATATTCTACTCTTTGATCCACTGGATTTACTTGTAGAAACTTAACCTAAGAGATTAATCTGAGATATGCCCAAAGATCGATTTAAACGAAGAAAAAAATGCAGCAGGCAGGGAATTTGAAGAACAGGAAACAGATAGAGTAAACTTCTATGTGATGGGAGCTACGGAAAACATCAAATGCATCAAAATCTTTCAGTTATGCCTAGATAAAAGTTTGAATACAGATTGCCTTATGTCTCTACTTACTTTCAGAGAGGTTAGTGTGATCTGATGCGCTATTTTCTTTAATGATGGTTCTGAAATTGAATCACCTGTTATAGTGGCTGCTACTTGCTCATTGAAACACTTCTGAGATTTGGACAACAGAAATTTGTTTATTTTGATCTTGATTTATGTAGAATGAGAGCATTATTTGGGGGAAAATATATGTAAATTCAAATCAAATACAAATATAGCATTACTATGTCTTATATTTGTGGTCATTTGGGAAAAATATTATCCATCAGTTGATTAGGATGTTACAAAATAAATGATGCTCTGGGGAAAAAAATTGCTACAGCATTGTTATGAGCTAAATTGTGTCCCCTCAAAGTTCGTATCTTGAAGCCCTAATCCTCAGTACTTCAGAATGTGACTGTCTTTGGAGACACAGCCTTTAAAAAGATAATTACGTTAAAATGAGGCCATTAGGGTGGGCATTAATCCAATCTGACTAATGTCCTTACAAGAAGAGGAGATTAGGACACACAGAGAGACACCAGGGTGTGTGCACAGAAGACCACGTGAGCACACTACAAGAAGCTGGCCATCTGCAAGCCAGGTAAAGAGGCGTCAGAGGAACCAACCCTACTAGAACATTGATCATGAATTTCTAGGCTCCAGAACTGTGAGAATATAAATTTCTGATGTTTAAGCCACCCAGTCTGTGGTATTTTGTTATGGCAGCCCTGGTAAACTAACGCAACTTGAATCAGATGTATCCATAGCCCAGGGGAGTTTGAATCATTGAAAATATGTTAAGTATAATTTTTAAAGTTGCACAGTACCTTATAACAATAATTCTCAAGCTATCCTGAGTGAAGGACCACTTTTAAAATACCACATCTCTTGCAGACCAATACTTTGAGAAATACAAAATCACATGCTTGGGCATTGTGGCAATGTCAGACTGCTATAAAAGTTTCTCAACATTCTCAAAGTCTGCACTTACCTTGTCAAGGCCCATAACAAGTAGTGCATGGACCCACTGGTCCACGGGCCACTCTTTGAGCAAAACTGCCTTAAGTTCACTTTGTCAAACTCCTCACTTAACAGCTAAGAAAACTATTAATAAGATCATGAGAGTTCAACACTTACTCGATATCACAAAACATGTTAGATTTCCCTACAGCAATCTTGTTTTCATTTAAGCATAAATAAATCACCAACATCTTCAATCTATTTCTTTTCCAGTTATGCTAATATCTGCCTGATTTCTCTCAGTTTTTCCTCCTGGAAGTATACATCCACTCCTGTCTTCACTAATAACTTAGGAAAACTGAGTCATTTAATTATCTAGTTTCAGAAATTCTACCTCGTCTCTCAATAAATTACCTCTGCCACCTGTGGGAGACTCTTGCCTTCTGTACAGGCATCTTGTTTCCATGTACTCAGAGCACATCTTATTACCAATCCTCTTGTGCAATCTTCCCTTCATTTTCCACCTTTGATTTGCCTGAGCTTTTGTACACTCTCTAAATTTATTCTGTAATCTTTCTCAGCCTCTTCTTTCCCGAATGTTTTATATCTTGCATATGCCTCTTGCTCACCCTTGATTACTCTCAGCTCTGCTCCTTCATTTACATGGTCTCCGTAAAGCCTGTATTGTGTTTATCATTCAATGGTTTGAATAGCCCCTGGGCACATGTATTAATTTTTGTTCAAACGCTTGCCATTTCCCTCGGCATCCTTCACTTCTATCAATGTCCTGTGTGTTCCCAATCATCACAGCCCATATTCTCCAGAAGGTTGATTTTGTAGGCAGTGTATTCTTAAATATTATGCTTTAAAGATTTTTAAAAATAGTCTTCATAAGTATTTTTCATAACCCTGAAATTATGTTCATGTCTTTATTGTAAATTGTGATGGTATCTATCACCATTTTTTCCAGTAGTTTTGCAGATGACCAACTGTATGATGTTGGGCTAGTAATTTAAATTCCATAGATCTCATTCTTTATCTTTAATATAAAACGGTTGAGATAAATATTTTATAGGCCCCATCTGGCACTTACATTCTAAATTCTAAATGTTTACTATGGCATTCATCTATCTCTGAGAGAGATTGTTTAATCAGTCATAACTTTTAGAATATTCTAATGCTTCTCCAGCTACCCAATCCTACCCATCTTTCAAAGTGGATATCAGATCACATGCCTACATTAAGTCATTCCTAATTATTGCAGCCAACACTCATCTCTCTATATTTTAATTCCTGAAAGAGGCACATCTTATATTGATTCCTAAGCCCTTAAATAGCGATTTATGTCTAAGTTTATTGTCTCCTCAATAAATATACTCTTTGAAGAGAGTGGATATGAAATTGCCTATATATTATATATTAGGTTGAACTGTAGGAAATTGCCCATTTTTGTAAGTTAAAAATGATAGAATATAAACAACTTTATGTTTCAACCTAATATATAAATTTTACTTAAACTCTATTGAGTACCTACAATTTGACACTGTGGTAGCTAACTTTATATGTTTCATGTAATAGTGAAAACAGCCTAAAAAGTTAAGTATCATTGTCTCCATTTTACAAACAAGGGAACTGAGCCAAAAATGGCTTAAATAATTTGCAAAGATCGTACAGCCGCTGATATATAGAACCAGAATTTAAAGTCAGGTCTTCTCTGACTCCACAGTTCTTGCTTCTTTCTCAAAGTTTTCAGAACATAGCACAAGACAGGTAAATATTGATTTCTAGTTTAGATCAGAGAATCCCAATTGTGAAAAAACCTTTGAAAGTTATATTATTCTGTAATACCATATATAGCCACTTAAAAAATATGTTGGTAACTCTGTATGTATTATAATAATACAGAAGGATATCAATGATATACTATTGAGTGAAGAAAGTTGTTGAAAAACAAAATTACAATATTATTCCATTTAAAGGTTTAGGAAAATCTATAAATATGCCTTTATGGTAATATGAGAATATATATATATAATTATATATCTGTATGTATACAGAATAGTATTTGGAAGCATATATAAAGTATAAAACAAATCGTACTTGTCTTTGGAAAATTAGGGTTAGAATAGGAAGTGAAAGCCAGAGAGCTTCTTAATTTTAATTTTTATTCTTCTAAGTTGTTTGCATCTCTTTCAATAATCCCTCTTTTGTCTAACATAAAAAAAGAAGGAGAATTCCCTCAAACATTCATTTTAATGATAAACTACCTGATTAGGAACATCTCCTTACAGTTCATCTAAGTTCCTCATATTGTAAAAAGTACGTGTTCTAACACTGACCACAACATAGAAAGCTTACACTTGCCCGTGTGAAAACTGTTGCCACACTGTCTTTTTTGTATATCCTATTTCTCATTCCTGTGTGATCACTGTAGTTTTCCACTGAACAAACAACAGTACCTTTGCAGTCCTCTGCATGACTTACAAAGAGCAGACTGCAAGAGACCAATAGGAACCCTACCCAGCCCTCACCGAGCAGCAAAATTACCTTTATCACATAGTTAGCATTAATCCACCCTAGAGTTTCAAAGGATAACTCTTCATAATTAGGTTTACTTATTTCTTTTAATAAGTCTTCCATTTTTTAAAATTTTATGATACTTCTATTTAAGACATCAACCATTTTTGTGGCCTTTGCAAAGCACACCAATAGTTCAATCTACAAATCGTAAGGACGATCAATACAATGCCCCTGAGAATTACCTCCCACACTGTGCAAAAATGTTCAGTCTGCTATCATACACAATGAAATGTCACCAATTAGGAATAAATAGCTGCTGCTAAGGGACTTCTTACAGAATGGAAATGACTTTAGTGACCTGTGAACTCTCAGACATTTATGTAAATCACTTTACCCAGATAAATACTCTCCAAAGACCCAGCTGGGCCACAGAGTTGTTTAAGTCAAGTTCTCTATAAACAGGTGAGAGATTAAAACACATATGATTGATGGAGGGTGTGCTCCTCAGAAAAAACACACAAAAAAGTGAGGAAAGCAGATTGAACAAGAGAGGATATGGTTTCCAGTAAAGTCCAGCCATGGCTCAATCCAGCCACTGTCCCACCTTAAGGCAAAGAGGCAGAGGCAGTCGGTGTCAGCTGGGGAGGGTGCAAACCCCAGCACTCTGGGCTCGGGAACAGGCAAGGCCCCAGAGAGATTGGCGGGTATTAACCATTAGTCTCAGACCTCCAAGCAGCTAAGGGACACATATACTGGCTAAAAAAGTGGATCTGTACAATGGCCCTGAACATTTACTGCCAGAGCTTCAATGAAGAAAAGGGCAGAAAAATAAGGGGGTAATTATGGATTTGGGCATTAAAAAACATGGGGGAGCCAGAGATTGGACTAGGTTCTCTTCCCCTCATTAAGAAGTCCTTGAGGGGTAAGGAAAAAGGAGCTAGCAAGAAAAAAAAAATAGAAAAGGAATTTGAGGAGTTCTAAAAAGAGATTGTCACCCATTTTAAATTAATTTAAAAATGTAGACCTAGAACTTAACCAATCACTGACTGGATTTATTTTTTTCCTATGGAAATTAAAACCTAAAAACATGAAAGAATGACATATTATACAACTTCCATCATCTGTTTTTGCAAGCATCATCTTGAAAAACAAGCGTAAGGGAACATTTGTGTAGTTAGGATTAACTAGACACCCTGATAGTCCTCATGCCCAGAACTGTACCAGAGAACAGCCCTGCAATTTAGTGTCATCACATGAGTGGATGCTCAATGACACCTCCTTGATGAATGTGACATCATAAAGCACCACCTGGAAAGAATAGCTCAGCCCACTAAAACCTCCTGAAAAATATCTTTCTCAGAAATATACTCACTCCTTTCAGACTCTATGCTTTTCAGAGTGATGTCAACTTATAACAGCTTCTTGATGTTAATTACTGTGCCATCCCATAAGTTGAGCTCTCTGAAAAGCAGCCTGAAGCTGTCAGAAAGGGTCACACATTCTAATGTCCACTTACCTTGACACCAAGTAATTCTGAAGATGCTCACTTTCAGCGCCTTGTTCCCTTTCAGACATGAAGAGGCAAGTGACCCACGATCCAATCCACAAATCTTGATTAATTTCTTCCACTTAGCATGTCCCAATTTCTGCCAAGGTATGAGGTCTGCAGATTGACAGTCTCTTTAAGAGCTTATTTAAGTGCTTGACTATACAGCTTTGGAAGTTTCTTGAACCCTGAGAGTCTGGGGAGTAGAATTTCCCTCCCGCTGCCCATCGCAGCACAATAGCCTGTCTAATACCCAGAGGCAAAGAGGTTTCAGATCCAGGACAGTCAGTTCTCAGCCCTACTCACCAGTTCTAGAAGCAGTAGTTTCCCTGGAGCTGCCTCTGTCCTTAAGTTTCCTCTTGCGTGGCACCGGGTGTCTGCCCAGTGTTGCTCCTCTGACATGGCTTCTGAGGACAGAACTCCAAGGACAGGCACGTGAAGGGACTATGTGCTCAGAATCCTTACCTGGAACCGTTTTCCAATGATGTACCTATTAGCAAAAGCCAATGATCAAAGATAGAGGATAAAAGTAACTCAACTGGTTATGAATTTCTGAACAGAGTAAATGAGGGTAGAATCCAGCAAGAGAAACACTGTATTCTTATTCACAAAACATACCTTATATCCCACTGACAAACTTCCTTTTCAGTAGGAGCCAGAAAATGACAGCAATAATTTAACTCTGCTAAAATAAAGTTTCAGTCTCCTTCCTAAGTAGTTGGGCCCCTGGTGTTTCTTTTGGGTCAGTTCACTGGAACTTGGAAAATACTTTTCTAGTGAAACCATGTCAGTATGGTAGTTAAGGTCTTAACCCAACTTGTCATCATCAATTTAACCATATCATTGCAAATGTGGTCAAGCTTTTGAGATACAAGTTTCAGTCCCAAGAACAAATTATTACCCACGTGTTCAGATTTAAAAAAAATAAATGAGGCATAAGGAAGTACAATAATTTGTGCGAAGTCACACAGTCAAAATAAAAAACAAAATGCCCAAGCCAGCATTGAAATGAAAGTTTTTCTGATCCCATAGCAAAACTCTAACCACCATGCTCTACTCTCTCTTAGAATTACTACAGAGAGACTTAATCTATCAACAGGATTAGAGTGTCCACCCCATATAATGATGTTTAATAATAAATGAATGGGGTTTCCAAGTTGAAATGCCCAAACCACGTTTTTTCTGAGGCCTCCCCTAGAATGAGAATAAAACCTCTTTTCCAAATTCCTCATGGCCCAACCCATATCAGTCTCTGTTCAGTAGCTCTTTCTAGAAGCCTTCCCTATCCATCCCTCTGCCCATTAGAGTGGGGTGGAGGATTCACCTTTATGGTCCACAGCTGTCTAGATTTAACTCTGTTGCCACACTCACTCCACTGTACTGTGAGCATCAATCCCCTTTCTGTCTCTTCCATTGGACCGTGTGCTTCCTGATGGCAGGAGCTGTGTGTTTTTGCCTCGATCCCCAGGAACTGCTCGGTCATGCACCAGCTGTAATTGACTGGTCTGAATGGGGGTGAAGGCTGCAGGGAGACTGGAGAAAGGGGTTGTAGGAATACTGGAATCTCCTGGAAGGATTCTCCCCTAGGGATCCCGCTTGGTCCTAGATAGGCAGGACCATCCTTTTCTGCTCAGCCTCAAAGATCATCAGTCTCATTCCCATCAGTATCCTACACTATCAGGGTTTTTCGGTTCCTCTCTGATGCCTTGTAGAGAAAGGTAATCACACTGCAGGAAGAAAGAGTGGGAGATGGCACATTGTCTCTTAAATGTCTTCATTTCATTTGTTAAAATTAATCAAGTAACCCGGTCTAGGCATGAAGGGAGCTGGGGAGTCTAGTCTTCCCATGTGCCCACAAAGGAGGGAAGAACTGGAAGTGGGTAGGCACTAATAAAGTCCATTGTGTGCAGAGAGAGAAATGAAGTAGTGACACAAAATTAAAACAGGAGAGAGGGAGAGAGAGAGAAAGTTGGTACTTGCCTATTTCCAGGTCCAGGCCCTTCCCGAAGACCTAGGATTCTATGTGAACCCCTCTACCCTCGTCACCAATCCCATGTGGTGTAAGCTATCTGGCAGGCTGATCACGTGCTCACTAAGCCCTTTCCTTGCGCACATAGCCAGACTGCATATGGCCGAACCACATCTCAGCCTCCTAATGTGATCAGCTGTGGCCTTGTGGTTGGGTCCTGCCCAAGAGGATGAGGGGACATGATATTCTCTTCTTTCAGTCTTGGCACAAAAATCCTTCCCGGTGGTTGTCCACTACCTTCTTTCCTAACGTGCCAGCAAGGTATCAACACTCAGGGCAACAGTAAAAGCCATGCATTTGAGATGTCAGAGCCCCACTAGCCTAGGTTTAAAGAATGCTTGGAACAGCCATCCCACCCTCACCAACCAGGCTTTACAACCTCAAAACATAAATTTCTCTGTGTTAAGATTTCAGGTTTTATACGACACAATATCAAGCTTTATCTGAACTAATACTAGTAGTTCGAGTGGGGTTTTTCTTTTGAAACCTGCCATTGAAGAGTTTTAAAGCATCACACCTCTGGCAGGCATCTCTCCTCATTCAGTTGCTGCCTGCTGAAAAGGCAGAAGACCTTGGGCCAAGCACTTCACATGCCCAGGCTCTGGAGCCTGCAGCAAAGGGCAGAGGTAGAGGACTCAATCTCCGGGATGTCACACAAGGCCTCCTCGGGTGACCTCACATATCCAAACACACCGCCTTTTTTTTTGACAGCTATTCTTTCAATGCTTTACCAGGTCTGAGAGTGAGTCAGCTTCCCTCTCAGAGTCGCTATATAGCGGTACAAGCTAAAAGCAAAAGCCTTTCATGTAGAAACTTTGTGTTTCCATTGAAGTCAGTACTGAAACGTGTTTCCATTCTAAATGATTCAAGCAGATTTCCAAGATGGCCCAATAACCCCTTGTTCAATTATTGGAGTTCTAACAAGGAAGGGGCTGACCAAAGAAAATGGCTTTGTGAAGGAGCTGTATTGACAGCTGCTCTGCCTTTTGAAGTGTTGTGGAAAACACCAGGCTTGAAAAGAATAGTTCTGTACATGCAATATACAAATTTCCTGTTCTCCCTATATAAGCAGTAACTCCCACATAAGAACAAATTTAATGAAGTCATAAGGGGTATTAACAGAGAGGCACATAAGGCAGATCATTTTGACATTATTTTACAAACCTAATTGGGCTGTCTGGTCAATAAAATGTCTCTAGAATAGATCTTAAATGTAATGGAACTCATTACAAGCCCAAGCGCTTGCTTTAAATGGCATGTAGTTTTCATAATATTTAAACTGATGATCTTCATTGTCTATAATGTATGCAAGATTGAAGGTGTGAGAGCTTAAATTCAGGGCAAACAACAAAAACATCTTACTTTAAGGTTATTTTATCAGCCTTTCTAAAAGAAAAAGCCTCCAGAATGCGAGGAAATATTGGGACCTTTGTTTGAATTTTTTCTTTTTTAGCAGTTGTGCCAAGGCCCTGGGAGATTCTGAGCACATATAATCAACCACCATCCTTCCCAACTGCACCCTCTTTCTCAAACTCATCTGATAACCCACTTTACCCCAAACACACCATTTTCCTCTTGCCTTAAAAAATCCCACACAATTTGACAAGCTACTTATCTGAAAGATCACAAAATTAACAAGAATGTGGCCCTGCCCATCCCTGAAAGACTCCATCCACATCTTCACAGACACGTGGTGGTGGCACGGGGTGCAACTTCCTGAGAACATTCTCTCGTGTCTCAATGCTGTGGTCTGCAAAAGGGAAGTGTGCGATACGGAAGAAGCCCTCAGCAGGACCCTACTCAATTTCTTTAGTTTCTTGCTTTAATATTGCACCTTAGAAGACACAAATAATCTCATCTAATATTTACAAGAAGACTACTAAATAAGAACTATAATTCCCAATTTATATAATATATTTGAAGAGTAGACTGGAAGAGGACGTGGAGGTCACCTGGGCAGTGAGTGGCAGACAGAGGACGTCTGATTTTAGCAACAGGGCTCACTCTATTGCCCCACACACTCTTTCTGATATGAAAACCTGTTGATCTAATATCATTTTTCCCCCCACAGGATTATTAAACTAAGACTAGGAGAATGTCATTGACATTCATTTTAGACAAAGGAGAAATATGTGAGTGTATACTAAGGATACATATAGTACTATTTACAGTTGATTCTATAACCCCATCCAAGGATTATCGATTAAGAGTAATCAACTTGGATTAACTACAAGGATGACTGCTAATGAAGAACAGCAGGTCCACTCTCTGGCAAAGTCCTGATTCACACTCATCAGTTGCTCATGATGAACTCATAGAATTATGCTCACTAAATTTGTTGTGAACAGGATCATGTCTTAAAATTCTGTATTTGCTCACAGTGCCTGGAAAATGGTTTGTCAATCACTTTTTGGCTTAAGTGATTCATTGAGTGATTGATAAAATTCTTACTGATAGTAAAAATTTTGCAGACCTCACAATATTCCCCAGATACTAAGCCGATAGCCCATAACATTTTCTGTATGTGGCTAGTATTATAGCACATATCATCCAGATGCTGATTTTCTTATATGCTCTGAGATGAAAAATTACATTTGTGTGCTCACCTGTGCCTTGGAGTGGGAGAAGAGAAGGCCAAAAGTGTGGAGACCCACTGTTCTTCTCCGATGTCATGACACAGAAGTGAGAGCGCAGAAGAGCAATGGGGAATAAACAATTCAAGGCATTGAGAGTTGGGGAGGGGTGGAGGCTTTGACTTCTGCTCAAAGCAACAGCAGGTTGGGTGCTAGTCTAGCTCTGGTCTGCACTGACTAGTTCTAGAACTCTCCCTAATCGGTCTAACTAGTCAACCTTTCCTGTTGTCCACAATATCCCCAGTTCCTAACATAGTGCCTGGAATATAATAGATGTGCAATAATTATCCACTAAAAATTTATTTCCAGTTCTCTTATCTATAAAATGAAGGGATTGCACAAAACTACCTTTTAGGTTCTGCCAACTATAAAACTCTATTGCATTGGAAGCTAATTCTTTTATGAAAGAAAACCACAGGAACTGCCTCCCTCAACAAGGGTGGGTCAAAAGATGACTTTTAATATTTTGGTTATTATTCTCTAATGTAAGCTATTAATAATTCCTTAAGATTTCTGCTTTCTCTGGAGCTTCTTCCAGGGGCAGGTAACAGATATAGTGCACTAGCGAATCAGTGCCATCTCAAGAGTCACTCCTATCACAGCCAGGATTTGAACAGGCACATATTCAAATGGCATTTCATCCAAGCACATTTTCTTCATCAGTATTTGAAGTTTCAAAGAGCAATCAATGTCAAAGATCTAAATGTTACAATACAGGAGACCTTCGGAAAGCAATTCCAGTTTTCTCCTATGGATAATTAACAACTGAAAAAGAAAAAAATACCTCTACTGAGATCTTATGGAGAAATTATCACTGAACCTTAAGTGCTTTGAAAGAGTTAGGTGTTCAAGCTACCACTGGGGAAGCCGGGGATTTATGCTGCTGTTCCTGACGTGCTGATGCCTTTGTACTGAGGGGGCTTCCTGGTGCTACCTCTTCATCCCCCGAGCCCATCCTCATATCCCTGTCAACTGCAAAATACTTGTGTACCACACGGTGACTCAGGGCAGCAGAGCATCGTCATGAAACAGGTCTTTGTGGTACACACAAAGGGGAATCATTAAGAATCAAGCTTGCAGACTTTCACTTGGAACTCCAAAGAAATACAAGACAGCCGAAACTGACTTTAGTACTAAAATGATAAACATTACAGCACAAAGATATTTGGTTTGACTATATATAAAAGAATTTCTAACAGTTACAGCTGTTCAAAAATGAAATAGGATATCTTATAGTATGGTCTATTCCTTGTAACCAAATTTGTTTAAGAGCTCAAATTGAGCTTGCTATTGTGGGATTCTCCTGTAAAGTGAGGGTGGGGGGCTCATTTTCAGGTCTTCCAAATCACAGGGTTTCTTCTTTTCTCTGAAGCAGATCTGTGTTTGATTGCAATGACAAAGAAATTTTTAGACTCAAAGAGACAGAGACTGCTCAAAGAATTCTGCATAGCATTTATCCTCTTAAATCCAATGCCAAATATATCTACATTTAGCCTGGTATACTTTAGTCCTCCATGGGACTCTTCTGTGGTCTGGACAACCCTGAGCCCTTAGCCTGTGCTGTTTCCTCCATGATTAGGCAGATGACAGAGGCATCGTAACTTACTGGTCCCATCAGTTTCCCCCCAAAGAAAAAAAAAAGTGTTACCTAATTCTACCAGGGCCTAATAAGCACCATTTGGGAATTTTCCCAAAGTTCCCCTTTAACAGTTCTATCTCTCTCTTAAGGAAGAAGGACAATCAGTAGTATTTGTTGAGTACCAGGCAATAGGCTAAGATCTTCAAATTCTTCAATTCATTTGTAACAATACTTTGAAGTAGCTTCAGTATGTCCATTTGACAAACAAAAAATCTGAGACCCAGAGAGCTGAAGTCAAATTCACAAGGTCGCACCACAAGTATCTATGAAAGCTAGAATTCAGACCTAGATTTAGAAGGCTGGAAGACTTAGGCCCATTTCTCTATTCCACGATTTCTCTCTTCTGGAAAACTTTGCTCAACTCTAGACCAAATGCTTTTAAATGGCTTCCAACGAATAGTTAGCTACCCTGTTATTAAATAAATGGTGTTTTTAACCTTCCTTGAAAAGTATCTTAAAACCCTTAGTGCCAGCACTTAATGTTTTCACTGAACTTCCATAATAAACTGTAGTATGTGGCCTGAAAGTACATAAAATGAAGGCTAAATCTTCTAGAAGACTTTACTTTTATTTTACCCCTTCACGTACCAAATGCTTAAGACTCCAGAGTCTCTTGTGTTCTAAATGTCTCTCTAGTCCTAGCTAGAACTCTAGCATACAAAAGTGTGGTTGTAAACCAGGAAAGGAAGACCTGCCTTTCTAACAAAAATGTGTATCTTTATTCTAACCATGAAATTACGTCTTCACTAGGCTTGTAAGGAAAAAAAAAAATCATTAGAATGTATATGACCTAAAGGAAAAAATCTTATCCCCTGAAAACTGACATAAAAAAGAATGTAGTAGAGCAGGCAGAGAATTGGTAGGGAACACCTCGACTGCAGAAAACTCATCCACATCCATCAGCTCTCGGAGCCAGTGCCCTAAGAGAAAAGTGACATGAAATTACACAAGAACTTATGAGGCTCAAGACACTGAAGCTCTTCTTGGGAAGAAAATCATCTTTCATTTTCAGCTGACCCCATGAAGACAAGGGATGGGATAAAACCTCAGGAGATGACAGTCTGAGGGATTGTGGTAGGGTTTCAATGGAGTGAGTGTGAGAGCAAAATGCACTTTTTTAAAATGGAACATCTGCATAGGTTCTGCTGAAGTTAAAATGAACGCCTCTTGTTCAGCCGGTATTTCAGGAGCTCCGACATGCTCCTTGAGGGGGACAGGGTGCCAGATCAATGATCTAGCATCAGAGCAGCTAGTGGTGGATCAGACTACAGAGTGAGACGTGCTGTCAGACCAGACTCAGACGTAGCTTTGACCTCTGTTCTTATGCTGTCTGAAGACTCATGAATTTAACAGAACTAGTGCTGGGAATTGAGAAGAAAAGAAAGGAATGGGGAATAAGCAGAACTCAGTGATAATGTCTTGGTGTTTAGAGGAGAGTTTTTGATATGCTCCACTAGGGCACTGGAAAAAAAAAATGAACGTTGGCCTCTATCTCATGCCACATACAAAAGTTAGTTTAAGAAACTATAATGCTCTTAGAAGAAAATGCATTTTCTGAAAAATGAAAAACTTTCTTCAATAGGACAAAAAAGTAAAAACCACAAGCCACAAGCTCAAAATGATGTGTTCTCTCCAAGGCAATGTCTAACACACGCTGTCCTCTCCTCTATGAAGTCTGTTTTTGGACAAACACACGCACACTGATATTTTCTTTCTCTTGATTTCTATTGTAATTATTTGTGAATTAATTTAAAATGATTACATAATGTTATCATATTTATTGTATACAGTTATCTATTGGCTACCAGTGGATCTCAATGAGTAAATGTTTAGCAACCAGCTCTCTAGCGAAAAAAGCCCTGGTGTGTAACATCTGCCAATGTCTTTGGTGTAAGTACTCCACCATGGCCTATTTCAAGCTAACGGCATTAAGTTATTGAATGCAGAGCTGGAGAGAGACCCGTAAGACCAGCCTGAGCGTGAGCCAGTGCAAGCTGGTTTCAGCACATCCCTGGTTGCCTGTCTCCCTTCTAAATCTATAAGAAAACTCTGGTGATATAATTGAATATAAGATGTTGTCTCAGTTTCTTCATTTTTAAAAAAATGAATAAACACACTCAAAAGAGTGAATTTCTTAGAGGAGATTTGACTCCAAAGCTTTATTTAATGTGTAGGAAACTAGAGTGGACGTTTGCAGAGTGTATCTCCAACATCCATATTCTCTCCTAGATGCAGCCTCTGTTTCCTGTTTGAGGCCTATCTCTAACTCATTTTTCATCCACAGTTCCCCTAGTAAGCTCCTTACCCAGCTCAGGAGTAGATCCTGTGACCAAGACCAATCTACACATCCTATTCTCTACCCAGAGTGATGGGTTCAGGGACGGCATGTGATTCAATGACAACAATCGGATGCAGTGAGACCTTTGATGAAAATACTAGAATATAACTGGGAATTTCTTTCCAGGAATTTGAGCTTAAGAGTATATAATATCTGGAGCTGCTGACATCTCCATCTTGCCACCACGTGGAGCCTGAGAAGGATAAAAATCCAACAGAAAAAGAAAAACTAAATTATGATGACAATGTTTGAGTACTGAATTCAGAAATGCCAAAAGCAAAACTTCAGCCTTAGACCTTTTATTTACCTAAGCCAATAACTCCTTTTTCCTTAAGCCAATATGTGTTGGGCTTTCTCTGGTATACAGTAAAATATTTCTAACTGATACAGAAACCCTAATTAAATAAGCTGTCTATTTTGTTAATACATCTAGAAATATTAGCAAAAAAATTAGAGCATGACAATACTTTTTTCATAATGCATCAGTTTGGCAGTTTCTTATGAAGTTAAATGCACACTTGTTATATGATCCTGTTGTGGGTAGGCAGAATAATGCATCCCCAAGGATGTCCACATCCAAATCCCCAGAACCTGTGACTATCTTAGTTTACCTAGCAAAAGGGACTTTGAAGGGAATTTGAAGGTGTGATTAGGTATATTGAGATGGGGAGATGATCCTGGACTATCTGAGTAGGCCAAATGTAATCACAAGAGTCTTAAAGAGGTAGCAGGGTCAGAGTTACAAAAAGAGATGTAACCACAGAAGCAGAAGTTGGAATTATGCAGGGTCACTAGCCAAGGAATGTGGGCAGCCTTTAGAAGCTGGAACAAGCAAGAAAATGGATTCCCTCTCCTCCAGAGTCCCCCAAAGGAACACAGCCCTGCTACCCAGTTTAGACATCTGAACTTCCAGAACTCTGTGAGAATAGATTTGTGTTGTTCTAGGCAACTAAATTTGTAGTAATTAGTTATAGCAGCAACAGGAATCTAATAACCTACCAATCCCACTCATAGATATTTACCCAAAATATGAAAACTGATACTCACACAAAAGCCTATATACAAATGTTTATGTCAACGTTAGTCATAACTGCAAAAATTGAAAGCAACCTAAATGTTCTTCAACTGATGAATGAATAAACAAAGTAGGATTCAACCCAATGGAATACTATTCATCAAAAAAATAAGAATAAACTACTGATGCAAGCAACGAATGAGTAAATCTCAAATGTATTCTCTTAAGTGAAAGAAGCTGGATTCAAAATGTCAGATATTTTACCACTATATTTATATGACATTTTGGAAAAGGCAAAACTATAGGGACAGAGAACAGACCAGTTATTGCCAGTGGTTGGGTTGAGGAAGGGGTTAACAACCAAGAGGCAGACAGCAGGAGGGAATTTGGGAGATGATGGAATTGTTCTATATCTAGATCATAGTCATAATTGCACAACTCTGCATTTGTCAAAATTCATAGAACTGTACATCAAAAACAGTCGATTTTATTGCATGTAAGTTAAAAAATAAATAAATTGGTTGGAGGGTCAGAAAAAAATCTCAGTATCAAGTTTGAGATGCTGGAATAAAAACAACTTCTTTACAGGAGTTGCTTTTCCCACTTTAGTCTCATTGCATGCAGTCAAGATTTCACATCCAACCTCCTTTCTTTCCCTTCGACTACCATTTCTCAAATAACTAAACAATGGTATAAAAAGGTGTGCTAAACTAAAAATCCAGAGGGTCAAGAGGCAAGTCCCAGAAGGACTCATCTCTAGAAGTTCAGCCAACAACTGCTCACTATTCCTTTAAAAGCACAATGTGTAACCAAACTTTGACTCTAGGTTGTTGCCTGGGTTTTCATCCCTATTATTCCATTATTAATTTTTAAAAAGGGCTTAAAGCCCAAAACATAGTATCTTTTTTTGGTTTTAAGATTTCACACCTTTGACCCTATGTGCATCACCAGAGAAAAACACTGCCTCTCTCTTTAAAACGAGAAATAGAAAGAAAAGAAGAGCAGTATGATAAAAATGGATCCAGTGAGAGGTGGGAGGGGGGTGGTACATTTCCAGAGAAGCAGATAGATGCACAGAGCATTAGTGGGCAACCTCAGCGTGGGGAGGGCAGACCCTTCCTTCTTCATGACCCAACTTCATCTCACATTATGCTACAGGAGTACAAGGCCTTATTTCCTTCACAGTGCAGGGTCACAACTAGACAAAAACAGAGTAAGAAAAGAAAAACGAGGGGATAAAGAGCCATTTTTCCAGGATCTCAGAAATGGAGCTCAGCGTTTCTATAATACTTTAGGGGGAATTGAAGGAGACACCCCAGGCCTAATGTTTTTTCATGAGCTCCTAGTTTCTGTTTCCTAAAAATGCTTCCATAATACTGAAGCACAAGCAAAGAAATAAAGGCACTGTCTGTCTTTCTTCCAATACCACATGATAAAGAATCTGAAGTGTACCAGATCCTTGGAGAATTCCAAGGTGCTCTAAGAGTGATCTAAATTGGGGGATTAAGGTTATACTCTACCATTTCACTAATTCTTGGCTCAAAAATCCAAAACAAGGCTCCTTGCTCTAAACTGTTAATCTTGAAATCTCCAAAGAGAACTCACTGCTCACTGTTAATATTTCTATAAACAATATATTACTTCTTCTTATTCCCTATTCTATAAGTCTCTGTTATTTCCCTCTAGGAAAAAAAATAAAACCTAACAAACAAAACACTCATCTCCTCCCAAGACTCCTTTGCTAATTGATACCTACCAGAAGCACTTCATTCAACACCTACATAATTTTATAAATAGCATCAACTCATTTTTTATGATTTCTGAAATATTACAGGTTATGTAATCAAAATTTCTAAATTAATTCTTTCATTAAACAATGAGTAAAATCTCTTATTCTGTGCTGGACCATCAAAACAAAGAAACCTAAGAAAATACACAAACTGTAGTGAACTCTTTTAGCAGAAATAAATTTGAGTATTATTTTAACTTTTTTATTGTATTTTGACAAATCATAATTGTATATATTTTATATATTTATGAGGTAGAAAGTAGTTATGATCTTTGAATACAATATGGAGTGATTAAATTAATGTAATTAATATATCTATCACTCAAACATTTAAGATTTTTTTATAAGAACATTAGAAATTTACTCTCAGCAATATTAAAGTATACTGTAGTTAATTATTAACTATATTCAGCATGCTGTGCTATATTTTAACTTTTTGATAAAAAAATGTCAGGAAGGAAAAACTGTTCCTCTACCATCTTAGGTTTAGTACCTCAGGGCCTGGAAATTAGACTAACAAAAGACAAGTTTACAGCAGAAAAAGCACACAATTTTTATTAATATCTTGTGTGCACCAGAGCTTAGAGAAAATATGTGAAACTCAAAGAAGTGGCTAGTCTCAGGGACTTACATACCATTCGAACACAGAAAAGGGGATTTGGGCTTAAACAGATGATAAATTGTCAGGAAGTGAGTAGGAAATACACGGGAGAAACTAACAGAACGTAAGGGTTATTTTAGTAACACTTATTTCTACAAATTCATCTTCGCGCCTACTCTTCTTTTTGGGGGATAAGATACTCTGTTTCTGGTGCAAGAGTAGATGAGATACTTTCACAAAGGGAAACTTACTCCTGCTTTTAGGAAGAAAAGGAGAAGGCAGAGAACATTTCCTGCATCTGTTGATTTTCAGTTGCCTTCAGGTCAAAATAATCCCTATGTCAAAGTAACATATTTAGGGGTGACACATCCTGATTCTCTAAAAAATCTTTCCAAAATAAACTATACTTACGTGAAAAGTAATTTAATCTTTTCCTGTAAACAAATTCATCCCGGTAATACCAATTAATACACTGTACAATAATATAGATTAACTCTGATGGCTTCACTTATTTATTTTCATAGAAACAATGTTGAAAAACAGAAAGAACATAGGATTTGGAGTCTTGGGACCTGAATGGCATTGTGGAGCTGCATGTAGCTGTGTGACCTTGACCATATTGCTTAACTCCTCTGAGGTTAGGGTTCAAATCTGAAAATTAGAGGAATATGTTTTCCTCCCAGGAATGCTAATTAAGACTACATAGGTAATGCTTACATGATAAAAATTAATGACTAGAGAATGTTGATTGATTAGGTCTCAGTCACATGATCCGTGTGTTGGGCCTATTAAAAAACTAAATAGTCTATCAGTAAGAACAGGAAGTATTATTGTTAGGTTTCAGATGCTTCCAAGGTGTTTAGAACTGTTTATCTTTTTACCAAATGGACCTAGATTTTCTTCTGGATGAGCATTAGTGTCTGTTTTTTAATGATTTCTGTGCCCTCTATGTCAGCTGCTTCTTTGTGTGTTGCTTTGTAGGTGTTTGCGCTAGTTTATATTAGTTTCAGGTCTTCATTGGAAGATAAACATACATGTTCTTGCCTCAACATGCTACCATGGTCTCATAGTAGAAAAAGCACTTTCCCACCCTTTGATTTTCAATGTGATCACATGATTTGCTTTGGCCAACAGGATATCAGCAGATGTTTTGCAAGCAGAGATTTAAAATATACTTCTGCAGTTCAACTTGCTCACTTGAGCTCCAGCCTTTTCCATCAAAAGTAAAAAGACTCAGATAGCCACTAGTTCAAAGAATGTAAGACGAGGAGCAAATCTTTACACAACCTGCAGCTCGGAGCCAATCTATTCAAAATGTTTTCATTTCAACATGTAACCAATAAAACTTTTAATGAAATGTTTTACACTGATTTTTCCATACTTGGTATTCAAAATCGTGTGTATTTTACACTATAGTACATCTCTATTCAAACCAGCCACATTTCAAGTGCTCAATAGCTACACATGGGTAGTGTGGCTATCGTATTATATAGCACATATCTGGAAAGTTTTCGTACGAAGTAAAACGGAGGAACTCTGTGCAGAGTTTTTCTGAGAACTACTAAAATCATTCAAGCCCTCTTTTTTTGGCTTATTTCTGGATACTTGGCCTGATCTTCCTATGAATAAAGGTTGGATTGCACTTGGCAGCATTTTGTGTTCTAACCTCAAACTTGAATTCATTTATTAATACTATTTTACCCACATTTACATTTTCATTAACTTCTTAGTTTTTCCAAAAAATAATCACCATATTAAGGGTATCCCTATGAGCTTTTTCAACACTATTTAAAGTGAAATGGGATAAAAATAATAAACAGTTATTTCCTGTGCTTTGCTAAAATATGTGAATAATTCTTAACAACCATGTTCTCTGTAGAACATAATCTTATAGCAGAAAATATGTGTGCAGAAAATATGTGTGCATAATAAAGATGTGGGATGAATATCCACAGTGTAAAAGAGCCATTCCCAATGCTCATGAAATAAAAACTATTTGAGGTGAGCCAAAAACAAATAACAAAAATAAAAAGATCAGCATGAATCTATCGGAAATCATCTAGCGGGTCTACAAAAAATCAGACGGTAGATAAGAAGATAAATGAGGATGTAGGATTTTTTGGTTTAATTTGCATAGTTATTTTCACTAAAGTAAGTTTTACTCTATTTCTTGCAAGATGATTTTCATATCTCATTTAGAGTTGTAATACTAGGGAAAAAAAAATTTCAAGTCAACAGAAAATTAAACGGTACTGAAAGACCTTCAAATTTTTGGCCCATTTTCAAGATTCTGTTTTGCATTTAATACATGCCTTCATTCCAGCTTTTTCATATTCTCTCTCTTTCTCTTTCTTTCTCTTTCTCTATCTATGTATGAGAATAATTAGCACAGGTAAATAGAAAATAATTAGCATAAATAGGAGGAGAGGGAGTGGTACAGGCCTTTATACGTAAAGAGAGGAAGAAACTGAAAAATCGACAATTCTTAAATGCATCAGAGATGTGAGTTCACAATTTCTGCCCCAAAATTGGAGAGAGAGACAGGTGGATACAGAGAATCACAACAGACCAGAGCAGAAACCCCCTCTCACACTAGTACCGGAGCAGGAAAACCTAAACTGTAATTGACTCATTGCTGGAGGCTGTGTGTGGCTAAGTCTGAGTTATAGGGGAGGGACCCAGTGATAAGGGTCCCCATGCTTTTGACAGTTCTGTCTTGGGGAATGGACCTGGTTCTCATAGTAAATATGGGAGAAAAACTCCCCCTGTGCTTCTGGCAGGGGGAGGGGGAAAGGAACCATTTTGAAATATTAGAGCACTCTGTTTTTCTTAATAAAGTCTACCCTGAGGAGAAACTAGCCTAACCAGCTGGAGTTTTTTATTAAAGAATAACTGAGCTGGGGAGAGGGAAATATTCAACTCCAGCCCACTCTACCTTTCCTGTCCTACCTAAGGAGTGTAGACAAAAACTGAGAAACAATTGTGATGCTCACAGTCAGGAGGCACAAGCTCACTACCAGACTAAGGCCTGATTGCAGGTCTAGAGAATGCTCCTCACTGCCGGCAACTTACTGCCACACTACCAAAGGCCTATCTACAGCAGTTCCTTTACTCAGCACGGTTATCCCTTCATATTCTTGGGGGATTGGTTCCAGGACTTCCAGCAGAACCGAAAATCCATGAATGCTTGTCCCTTATATAAAATGGTATAGTATTTGCATATAACCTACACATATCCTCCTACATACTTTAAATCATCTCTAGATGACTTACAATACCTAATGCAATGTACATGCTATGGAAACAGTTCTTACATTGTTTAAAAAATTATGAAATAATTATGCATATTCAGTGCAGTTTGGGTTTTATTTGCTTGTTTTTTTAATATTGCCCTTCATGTTTGGATGAATCCATGGATACAGAAGGCTAACTGTGCATCATATATGGCTACCTAGAAAAAATTACCAGGTATACCAAAAGGCAAAAAACATAGTTTAAAGGAACAAAGCAAGCATCAGAACCACACATGGATAAAGTAGACAGCATACAAGAACAAACAGATAATGTAAACAAAAAGGAAAATCCTAAGAACCAAAAAGAAATTCTAAAGATCAAAAACACTGTAACAGAAATAAAGAATGCCTTTGATGGGCTCAAGAGTAGACTGGACATGGCTGAGGAAAGAAACTCTGAGGTTGAGGAAATCTAAACAAAAACCTCCAAAACAGAAAAGCAAAAAGAACAAAGAGTGACAAAACAGAAGAGCATGTTCGAGAACTGTGGGAAAATTACAAAAGGTGTAACACATGCATGATGGAAATACAAGAAGGAGAAACAAAGGAACAGAAGAAATATTTGAACCCATAATGACTGAGAATTTCCTCCAAATTAATATCAGATACCTGCTTCTCCAGGAAGCTCAGAGAAAACTAAGCAGGATAAATGCAAACAAACAAAACTACACCAGTCACATCATTTTCAAACTATAGAAAATCAACTATAAAGGCAAAAATCCAGACCTACTTGCCTACCTACCTAGGAAAATACATTACCTACCTACGAAGGAACAAAAATAAGGATTAGGCTTCCAGTGCCATGTGACGGGTTCCGGAGGGTGGCGGGGGTCAGCCAAGTGCTCCCCAGTGGAAGTGTGGTCCTCTTTGGCCTCATCACCACCCTCATCCTCTGCAGCTCCAACATGAGGTCTCTGGCTACCGCTCCCCGCGGGCCCTCAGGCGCTGGCCGGTCCACCTCAAAAGTGAAGCATCGCCAATGGCTATGTCCCCATTCTCGGCAACAAGACGCCGCCCTCACGGTGCCGCCTGTGTGTGACTATCAGCAGCTACAGCCACCTGCTGGCACCAAGCGAGACCCCGAGATCAAACAGGCGAATGTGTAATCACATGAAAGACACGCCCACCACAGGCTACTCGGCGGCTGTGGGCAACAAGACCACCTTTCGCGTGGTGGCCCATCCCCGTTTATTCCATGTGCTGCGGTGTCCAGGAGTTCATCACCTGGACCCCAGAAACCATGTTCATCTTCCGGGCCTAACCCCACCTCGGGAGCAAGATGCAGAAGCCCCAGGGCGGCTTGGAGCATGTCATCCAGAGGGCAGGCCAGGCGCTCCCGGTCATGGAGGCCTACGCAGTCTCTCCCACCCAAATGGAAGACCTCTTCCGTGGTGACACTGGTGAGGACAGGTACCTGCCCCCTCTGGCCAGCCCTGTGCTCCCTCTCTGCATGTTCCACCCAGGGGGCCTGTAGTTCCCAGCAGGCACTGCTCTGAGAGTGTGGTCGCTCCTTGCCACCTTGGTTCAGGTTTCTTAGATGAGTTTTCTTCACTTCCAGCTGTTAACATAGGTCATTTCCATCATGTTCTACATGGCCTAGTCTCCCCTGGAGGGTTTCCTCCCAGCTGTGGCATTGCTCTAAGGACACGAGGGCTCCCAGCATGCTCTGCTCTACAGTTGCAGTCACTCCTAGCATCCTTTGGGGAGAAGCCCCCTCCAGTATACCTAAGGTAAAGTCTTGACTATTCTCCGCCTGCCTTGTTCTAAGCACAGTTGCTCCCAGCATGCTCTATTCACATGCCATGCTGTGACTAGTCTATCTAGAAAAGCCAGGCCAGTGTTGTCCAATAGAAATATAATGTGAGCCACATACATAATTTACATTTTTCTAGTAGTCACATTAAAAAAATAAACAGGTGAAATTAACTTTAATATATTTTATTTGCCCTAATATGTTCAGCATATAGCTTCTATACATATTTTGTAAGATTTTTACCTAAATATTAAAAATTTTTGGAGCTTTTATAAATGGTTATAAAAAATTTTTTTGGTTCCCAATTGTTCATTGCTAATGTATACAAACAATATATAGAAATTGATTTTTGTGTGTTGACCTTGTATCCTATAACCTTGCTAAACACACTTGTTGGTTCTAAGAGATTTTGCAGATTCTTTGGGTCTTCTATGCAGATAATCACATATACAAATATGGACAGTGTTATTTCCTCCTTTCCAATCTGTATGCCTCTTATTTCTTTTCCTCGCTTTATTGAGCTGGCTAGGATTTTCAATGTAATGTTGAATTGTACTGGAGGTGGTCAGAGTTGACATCCTTGCCTTGGTCTTGGTCTTGGGGAGAAGGTATTCGGTCTTTCATCATTGAATATGATATTGGCTATAGGCTTTTTGTAACTACCCTTTATCAGGTTGAGGAAGTTCCCTTCTCTTACTAGTTTGCTGAAAATTTTTATCATGACTGGATATTGAATTTTAGTGAATGTTTTTCTGTTGCGATTGGTGTGATCATGTAGTTTTTCTTAAGACTATTATTAATAATATGGTGGCTTATATTGACTGATTTTTGAATATTGAAACAGCTCTGCATTTCTGGAATAAACCTCACTTAGTTGTGATGTATTTGCATATATATATCATATATAGTGCTGATGCAATTTGCTGATATTTTGTTGAGATTTTTGTGTCTGTGTTCATAGGAGATACTGGTCTGTTGGGTTTTTTTGTACTGTCTTCACCTGGTTTTGGTGTCAGGGTAATGCTGGCCTCAGAAAATGAATTGGGAAATATTCCTTCTTCTGTTTTCTGGAAGACATTGTGTAAAAGGGGGTTATTTCTCTTTAAATGTTTAGTAGAATTTGCCAGCAAAACTATCTGTAACTCAAGAGTTCTTTATCACAAGGTTTTAATCTATGAATTCAATTTCTTTAATAGTTATACTATATTCAGGTTATTTGTTTAATCTTGAGTGAGTTTTGGTAGTTTGTGGGTTTTCAAGGAATCAGCTCTTTTCATCTAAGTTGTCAAATATATGTATGTGGTTATTTGTGGAGTTTTCTTATTATCATTTTTTTTTTTAGAGAGAGAGATGGGATCTCTGTCTCTTGCCCAGGCTGGAGTGCAGTGGCATCATCATAGCTCACTGGAACCTCAAACTCCTGTGGTCAAACAATCCTCCCACCTCAGTGTCCTGAGTAGCTGGGACTACAGATGTGCACCACTGCACCTCATTTTTACATGTTAATTTTTTGTAGAGATTGAATCTCACTATATTGCCCAAGCTGGTCTTGAACTCCTGGCCTCAAGTGATCATCCTGCCTTGGCCTCCCAAAGTGCTGGTATTATAGATGTGAGCCACAATTCCCAAGCATCTTGTCCTTTTAATGTTTACAGGGTCTATGGTGATTTTCCCTCTTTTATTCCTGATATTGGTAATTTGTGTCTTCTCTCTCTCTTTTTCTTTGTCATACTTGCTAGAGGTTTTTTAAAATCATTTCAAAAAACCACCTTCCAGCAAATATATACAAAATATTTTCAGTTCAAAATGTAATCAATATCAAAAAATTATCAGTGAAAAAAATTAATCTGACTTTTACTAAGAGACCATGCAAACAAGAAGAGAGTAAAGTGAAATATTTCAGGTATTGAGAGGGAAAAAAAAAACACCAACCTAGAAATCTGTAGCCTGTGAAATTACTCTACAAAAGTGAAGAAGAAATTAAAACTTTCTCAGACAAACAAAAATTGAGGGAATTTGTTGCCAGTAGACTTCCCTTGGAAGAAATATTAAAAGAAATTTTTTAGAGAGGAGGAAAATAATAAAGGACATAAACTCAGATCTGAATGAAGAAAGAGCATCAGAGAAGGAATAAGTGAAGGTAAAATAAAAACTTTTATTTTTCTGATTCTTAATCAATCTAAGTTTGTTCAAATTAATAATAACAATCTATTCAATCATATATCCATATATCCATACACTTGTGTATGCTTTTATATATATATATATATATATATATGAAATAAAAAAGCAACAACCACACAAGTGATGAGAGGAAGGAAGTAGGATTATCTTATTACTGTGAAGTACTCCACTACCTGTGAAGTTATATAGTGTTATTTAAAGCTGGATTTGGATTAGATTTGTATTACAAATGTATATTGTAAACTCTAGGGAAACCACAAAAAAGTAAAAAAGGAAGCATGCTAAGAATATGCTAAGAGAGGCAAGAAGGTGGAATTATGTAAAATACTTAACTAAAACCACAAATGAAAGAAAAAGAGTGGAAGACAAAAATAGGGGAAAAAAAAAAAAACAAGGGCAACAAATCGAAAACAGTAACGAATAGGGTAGGTATTTATCCAACTATATTAATAATCACGTTGAACATCAATGGTCTAAATGCACCAATTAAAAGACAGAAATTATGAGAGTACATAAAAAACAAGACCCAACTATATGTTATCTACGATTAACCCATTTTAAATGTAAAGACACAGATAGATTAAAAGTAAATGGTTGGAAAAAGATATAGTATGCTAACAGCAATCAAAAGGAAGCAGGAGTAGGTATATTAATTTCAAACAGAGCCAACTTCAAACCAAGGGAAGTTGTCAGAGATAGAGAGAGGCGCTACGTAATGATAAAGTGGCCAATTCTGCAAAAGGACGTAACAGTCCTTAGTGACTATGCATGTAACAACAGAGCAAAAGGCACGCTCTAAAAACTGGTAGGACTGCAAGGAGAAATAGATGAATCCGCTATTATGGTAGGAAACTTCAACACCTCTCTATCATAAATGAACAGATCCAGCAGGCAGAAAATCAGGAAGGACACATTTGAACTCAACAACACCATCAATCAATAGGATATGATTGATATCTATAGACTACTTTATCCAACAACAGCAAAATACACATTCTTCTTAAGCTCATATAGAACATTCACCAAAATAGACCATGTTCTGGGTCATGAAATACGCATTAACAAATTTAAAAGACTACAAATCATACAATGTCTGCTATTGGACCAAAATAGAATTAAACTAGAATTCAATTAACAGAAAGACAATTAGAATATCCCAAATGCTTAAAGATGAAACAACACACGGGTCAAAAAAGAAATTTCAAGAGAAATTTTAAAACATTTTGAACCATATGAAAAGGAAAACATGGCTTATTGAAATTTGTGTGATGCAGCAAAAGCAGTGCTTAGAGAGAAATTTATAGCATTGAATGCATATATTAGAAAAGATATAACATCTAAAATCAATAGTCTAAGCTTCCACCTTATAAAACTAGAAAAAGAAGAGAAAATTAAATCCAAAGTAAGCAAAAGAAAATAATAAGAAAACAATCAATAAAATTGATAAGACTCTAGCCAAGCTAAGAAAAAAACAAAGAGGACACAAATTACTAATATCAGAAATGAAAGAGAGGATATTACTGCAGACTTCATGGACTTTAAAAGGACAAAAAAAGGTTATGATAAGCAACTCTATGACCACATACATGATGAAATGGACCAATTCCTTTAAAAACACAATCTGCCAAAACTCACTCAGGAAGAAATAGACACTCTGAGTAGGTGAGATGGGTTCACTGGTGAATTCCACCAAACGTTTAAAGAAGAAAATATACTAATTCTCTGCAATCTCTTTCAGAAGATAGAAGCAGAAGGAATACTTCTTAACTCATTTTATGAAGCCAGCATTACCTTAATACCAAAACCAGACAGACATTATAAGAAAACTACAGACAAATATTTCTCAGGAGCATACATGCAAAAATTCTCAACAAAATATTAGCAAGTCAAACACAAAAATGTATAAAAAGAATTATACACCATAACCAAGTGTGATTTATCCCAGGTGTGCAAAGCTTATTCAATATTAGAAAATCAATTAATTTAATCCATCACATAAACACAAGCTAAAAAAGAAAAACCATGTGGTTATATCAGTAGATATAGAAAAAGCATTTGACAAAATCCAACACCTGCTCATGACCAAAACTCTCAGTAAACTAAGAATGGAGAAATAACTTCTTCAATTTGATAAACAATATCTATAAAAAAAACCTGCATAAAATATCATACATAATGGTAAGAAACTAGAACCTTTCCCCTGAGATCAGGAACAAGGCAAGAATGTCACCACTCCTTTCAGCATAGCACTGGAACTTATGGCGAATGCAATAAGACAAGGAAAGGAAGTAAAAGGTACACTGATTGGGAAGGAAGAAATAAAATTGTCTTTGTTCACAGAGAACGTGATTGTCTATGTAGAAAATCCCAGATAATCAAGGAAAGAACTCCTGAAACTAAAAGTGATTATAGCAAGGCTGCAGGATGCAAGGCTAATATTCATCATCACTTTCCCTATATCCCAGAAATAAACAAGTGAAATTTTTATCTTAAAAATCCATTTATATGAGCACCCCCAAAAATGAAATACTTAAGTATAAATCTAACAAAATATGTATAAATTTTATATGAGGAAAACTACAAAACTGATGAAGGAATTAAAGAACTAAGTAAATAGAGGTATATTCCATGTGCATGGAAGGAAAACTCACTCAGTAGTGTCAAAATATCACTTTTTCCAAATTTGAACTATAGATTCAATACAATGCAACCAAAATTTCAGCAAGTTACATTGTAAACATTGACAAACTGATGTTAAAATGTATATGGTGAGGCAAAAGACCCAGAATAGCCAACACAATATTGAAGAACCTTAGAAGACTGACTCTATCTAACTTCAAGACTGACCACAAAGCTGCAGTAATCAGGACAGTGTGGTATTGGCAAAAGGATAGATAAATAGATCCGGGGAACAGAATAGAGAGCCCAGAAATAGGTCCACATACATATAGGCAAACAGTGTTCTATTGTGATTTACTTTATTGCACTTCCTAGATATTGTGTTTTTTACAAATTGAAGGTTTGAGGCTATGCTGTGTCAAGCAGGTCTATCAGCACCATTTTTCCAACAGCATGTGCTCACTTTGTGTCTCTGTGTCACATTTTGGTAATTCTCACAATATTTCAAACATTTTCATTATTGTTATATGTTATGGTGACCTGAGATAAGTGATCTTTGATGTTATTATTGTAATTGTTTTGGGGCACCACTAACCATGCCCATAATAAGAGGGTGAATTTAATACATAAATGTTCTGTGTGTTCTGACTGCTCCACTGACAGACTGATGCCTTGTCTCTCTCCATCTCCTCAGGCCTCTCTATTTCCTAAGACACAACAATATTATGGTTAAGCTAATCGATAACAGTACAATAGCCTCTAAGTGTTCAGGTAAAAGGAAGAGTCTCATTTCTCCCACTTTAAATCAAAAGCTAGAAATGATTAAGCTTACTGAGGAAGGCATGTCAAAAGTGAAGACAGGTCAAATGCTAGGCATTTTGCATCAGACACTTAGCCAAGTTGTGAATGTAAAAGAAAAGTTTTGATGGAAATTCAAAGTGCTGCTCCAGGGAACACACGAATGATAAGAACAACACCCTTTTATGATAAGAACACTTAACAAAATAGGCATAGACGGGGCTTACCTAAAAATGATACAAGCCATTTATGACAAACCCACAGCCAACATCATATTGAATGGGGAAAAATTGAAAGCATTCCCACTTAGAACTGGAACCAGACAAGGTTGCCCACTATCTCCACTTCTATTTAACATAGTGCTGGAAATCCTGGCCACAGCAATCAGGCAAGAGAGCGAAATTAAAGGCATACAAATGAGAACAGAAGAGATCAAACTCTCACTATTTGCTGATGATATGATATTATATCTAGAAAACCCCAAAGATTCAACCAAGAGGCTACTGGAACTGATAAATGAATTCAGTAAAGTTTCAGGATACAAAATCAATACACACAAATCAGAGGCTTTCATATACGCCAACAGCAGTCATACAGAA